>CAUYQV010170953.1:0-30083 GCA_963574575.1 Galagoides demidoff | reverse complement strand
CATCACAGCTCATAGCAACCTCCAACTCCTGGGCTCAAGCGAGTCTCCTGCCTCCACCTCCCAAGTAGCTGGGACCACAGGTGCCCGCCACAACGCCCGGCCATTTTTTGGTTGCAGCCATCATTGTTGTTTGGTGGGCCCAACCTGGAGATTCGAACCTGCCACCTTAGGTGTACGTGGCTGGCGCCTTAGCCGATTGAGCCACAGGCGCCGAACCCGGATTACTGTACTTCTAAGAAAAGAAAAACTCTAAAGTTATTCTTTCTCCCATGTTTTGTTCATTCCTGTCCCCCATCCCACCCCCACCATGTAAGGACATAACCAGAAAGAGGACCCTTACAAAGAATTGAATCAGTTGGTAGTTTGTTCTTGGACTTGTCAGCCTCCAGAACTGTGAGAAATCAATATCTGTTGTAAGACTAAGCCAAAGTTTTTAGCCCAAAAGGAGAGAAATCATTATTGTTTGCCTACTGTGGCTGACTTTACCTTTCAATGAAGGCTGTCCCACATGCCCTTCTACAATAATGAGACTTTACCACTGTCTCATGAACAGTGGGAGTATGACTCTCCTACCTTGACTATGGAGGTATTGCTGCAACCCACAGGATGTGGTGTGGCCTTTGGGGCAGCTCATGAAAGAAGATGTGGCTTCTGCTTGGTTCACTGCTACATTTCTGCATGAAGCCCTGAAGGACAATATCAAAAATCCGACTTCTGTGGGGCTGCTGTGCCCTTTGTAAATATTTGGCCTACAGAATCCATGGCATACTATAATAGTGGTTGTTTTATGGCACTGAGATTGGGGTTGGTTGTTATGCAGTAATAGTAACTAGAACACCTGCTATGGGTCAGGCACTGTAATTAGCCTTTTATAGACATTATTTCCCTAAATCCTCAAATCAATCCTTAAAGATTAGATTGTTACCCAAGTTTTCGAGATAAGAAAATCAAAGAGGAGAGAAATTAAGAAATTCATCCAGAATATAGCCATTCAGTGGAAGAGCCAGTATTCACATCAATGTCTAGCCAACTCTGATACCTATAACCTTTTGTAACACATAGAAGTGTTTTCAAGCCAATGATAAGAATTACCCAGTGGTGCTAATGTGCATTATATAGAATCCCTTTAAACAAATGCCTCAGGAGTTTCTTTTCTTCCCCCCAGCTAATGGAGGAGTTTGGTAATACTATTATGCTCCACCATATGAATGGAACTAAATTTTATAAATAATATTGCAGTCTTTTAGTGATGCAACCTTGGCAGACCATACCTGACATAGTGTTTGGCAGAAAATAAGTGATCAATAATTGAGTGCTAAATTGAATTGGCTTTTGCAAATGATCTAACCCTCACCACTCAAGGGTGGTTCATAAATCAGCTGCAGAGATATCAATTAGGATCTTGCTAGAAACACAGACTCTTAGGCCCCATCCCAGGCCTATTGAATCAGGATCTGCATGTTAAATCATATGCTCAGGTGTTTCAAATGAATTTGAGAAACACTGATTCAACTGATTTTGGTACTCATTTGTGAAAACTTCCCATGAGTGGGTTAGTCTATTTGCTACTGAGTTCTCCAATGTGTTATGGTGAAAATACTTAAAGAACTCCCAGGAAAAATGATTCTACAACATGGAAATCTTCAAGTCAGTCTTTTGGAAGCTATAAAGGTAGACAATGTGAGCTCTGAAACCTTGTGGTTACATTCTGTGCCGATCAAAGATAAATTCTGCAATTAGTGTCTTGCTTGGAAAAATGTTTCCTAAATTTTACAAGTATTCCTATTGAGCAATACCTTAAGAAGAAGTAGTTTTTTTTTTTTTTAATATATGGAGTTTGTAAAGGGAATCAACAACCATCCTGCTAATTTATTTTCAAGTATGGTAGGAGGGATCTATTTAATCTGTTCACCATGCATCTTCTTGATACAGTTGGTTTATACATATTACACCGATGACCCATACAGTTGTATCTGTCTGGCCATGCTATTGGAAAAGTGTTACTGAGATATTAGTGATCTCAACTTTATCTTCTAAGTAATAACTCCAAAGTCTGTGAAATGATGACCAAAGCACCTCTTCCAGGAAGTCTGGGAAAAAAGTTACATTTTTTCTTAGGTTTACCTCATTTATAATTAATGAGCCTACAGTGCTAATCTATAATTGTAAACGCATGTTATTTAAAATCCATTTGTTACCACATTGTATTTAACACTAGTCTTGCATTATGCATCAGACAGGAGGGTTCACCTAACTCCTGTAGCTTAGTACACTCCCTGCCTCCCGGGACTCACATGAATGTGGGGACAGAGCTAGAGAACAAGGAGGAGACTGCAACTGATGGGAGAGGAGCCCTCTAGGTCCTCAGCATTCTCTTTGCTTCATTAAATGACATTCACAATCAACTCCATCATTGTCCCAAGAAACACCACACTCCCCTTGAAGAACTGCTCTTTTGGCCCCAGCCAGTGAATAGCACAATGACCTACATTATTATAAGATGCAAATATATTTTAGTTTAGTTTTTATTTTTTGACTCCTTTAGTGAAAAGTCCTTTAGTGAATGACAATTTTTAGTCTCTCCTAGTAATCAGATTCTATGTTTAGCAACATTTTCTTAGCATCAATTTCACTTTCATTTACGTTTATCCCAAAGAAATGAGTATCAGGCTCATTTTGTTTCTTCTGTCAATTCAAATGGGGCTCAGCCAATTACTGTTATGTATAATTCTTCTCCTTTTACAGTAAGAATGTCATCACTCCCCAGCCTTCTCTTTTCTAGGTTAGGTAATTCTAATTTTTTTGCCTTTTCTCACAGGTGTCATTTTCCTTCCTTTTAATCATCCTTATACCTATCATCATCTGAGCTATGTTCTAGCTGTTATTTTACTTTTATAGATGTAGAATTCAATAGGAGATGGTATATTTGAAGGGTTATGCTCGTATAAGGAATCTTGGAATGATCACCTCCTTGGGATTCATTCAATAGACACAAAATTCTGTACTGTCTATAAATTTTTATTGTCATTTAAAGAAATAATTTTTACCAGGTACAAAATCAAATTCCATAGTGTGAATAATATTAATAGTTATATCATCTGGGGCTAATAGGACTACACAAAGAACGTTCCAATTCAGATAAATTTTTAAAATGAGTGAACAGCAAAGTGGCAGAAATATATTGTGATCACAGTTCTAAGCTCTTGAATGAGCTCTGTGATCTTAGTGCTAGTATGTTAAGACTATCAAAAAGCACAGCCAATGTAGGATACCCCAACAAAAGTGCAACCTGGGCTTCCTGCCCTGGGTAGCTCATACCTGGAAATTTTTTTCATGAGCCCTTTCACCAGCATCGTGGATAAGCTGGAGTCTGCCTAGAGACCAACTCTGAGGAGCAGGGATGGCATCCTAGCCATCCTTGTAGCCTTACATATAGTCCCTGACACATATCAAGTGTTCAGTAGCATATCTGAGAAAGAAATAATAAATTTATTAACTAGATAGTGAAAAGTCTGGCAACCGAAACATGAGTTCACAAAGAGGATGCATGATAAATATGGGACCTAACAGATGAAGTTCATATATTATAAAAACAAATCTTTTCTAATTTTTTCAGATAATATAAATCATTTTTTAAAAATAGATTTTTCTGGAATCAACCCAAGATATAATAAATCTAAGTTGGTGATGGTGGGGAGGAGAGGGATTGGGAATCTGTATTTTTTAAGAGCCTCTCCAAGCGTTCTTATGATCCAGTGATATTTGAGGATTGTGCTCCATTTCAGAAGTCTCTTTCAACTTTCAGTTTTTATGTTCTAAGATACTTTCCCTTCCAGAACCCCAGTTTTCAACAAGGATGGGTCTTGCCTTGCTGAACTGAAAGTCCCTGTCAACTCTAACTTCCAGGGTCCCCTGTTTCTCCTGGTGTATTCCAGGCCTGCCAGTGGTGTTCCTTCTCCAGGGTGCCAGGTGCAAGCTCAGGTCTTCCTCTGTGTATTACCAGCTGGATTTGCCATTCTTCCCACAGACTGGTGCCTTTCAACACTGGCCCAGTCTTTCTCTTGGCCTCCAAATACTTCTGTTTTAGGTGTCATTCCCTTGACAAGGTAACAGATGCACTTTAATAGAGATCTCATGGAAATGAGATGTCTTTGGTCCACTGATAGAGATGTTTTATGGTTCCTCTCAGATCTTATAAAGTAGTGTTGGGCTCTAACCCCAGTATTTACATATTTTTCATGCTTAATTTTAGGTTTAATTCAGTGGCCTAAGTTTAGGATCTGAATTGCCAAATTGGAATTCTGGAACAATAACACAATTATCTGTTATGAAATAAGCTATTCTTTACATAGGAAGATACATGCTGTAAAGAAGTATTTAGACATTATTTGATCAGATCTCTTTTTATTTATGTCAGGAAAAGGTAGAGATTTCCATATTTTTAGGGGTCAAAAGAATGCCTCCTAGATTTTTCCCTTACTTGGTATTTCATCCAAGAAGCCATGAGGAAGAAATTAAAAACTCATCAACAAACCAGCATGAAGGCTGGGATGCTGGAAGCTTTCATCTGTTAAATACTATGCTCCATGTAACCCCTTTTGAACTCTTCTTCTGCTCAGTAGATTAATTTGCTACTGATTTGGTTCTGAGCAATTGAGATTCTTGACAGGACAGCTGTCCATATAGCAAGTGAGTGAGAATATAAGAAGGGTGAGTGTCAGCACCCCCAAACCGTCGATATGGTGGGGCATTCATTAGGTTTCCAATGGGACCTGAGGCAAGTGCAAAGGTTTGGCCAAAGTACCTAAGTCAGCTCCCTCTCTATTTTCATACTTTGTTAATTTCTCTCTTAGCACATAGAAATCTTATTTGTTTATTATTTGATTTTTCTCTACCACAATGTAAACTCTGATAGGCAGAGTTTGTTCACTTCTGCATTTCCAGTATTTAAAACAGTGCTTGATGCATAGTAGGTGGTTGATAACTATTTGTTGCATGAACAAATGAATGAGAGAAACTTTCCTTATGAATTCCAGTATGTGGACTTGTTTGAGGCATTGAATATTCGTGATGTACACTGTAAGGCATTGTTCATACTGTATTTACTATCATGCTTTACTCTGTTGTGGCTGTCTCTGACAGAATGCAGATCGAGAAGAGGATAAGTAGCAAGGATGTAGTGTGGACAAAGAGTTCAGAAAGAGGAGCTCAGCCCTGTCATCTGCATCTATAGCAGGGCCAAGGCAGCCAGAGTGTAGCTGCTCAACTTTCTCTTATTTCCTGGTACTAGATCAGAGAGTATGTGCTGTGTTTCACACCTTCAGTATCAAGTTTGCTCTGGTCCACTCCTGTGGACTTCACTTCTTATCACTATTCCAGGTTTCATTCATCTTCTGATGTCTAACGCTGTTCAGTGGCACCTCAAATACAGCGTGCTCAATGTTGTACACTCGACATTGGCCACTTCACATCTGTATTTCTTTCCTAGTAGCCTCTATCTCAGTCTCCTGACTATCGCATTGAAGAAACTCTGGAGTTAGCCTAAAATCCTTTTTATTTTTCTTTCTTCCTCATATTCGATCACTGAGATATACTTCATATCCTCAAGAGTGCTGGAGTTTATCATTGCCTTCTTACTCTCATTCCCACTATTGTAGTTCAGGCCAACATCATCTCTTACGTGGGTTATTGATTTAACCTGTTGTCTGATTTGTTATCTGTAGGATGTTCCCGTGGCTTGTGAGACCTTTCTGGATCTGCCTTACCTACCATTATGATTTTAGCTTATATCACCTTCATCCTTGCAATCTACTCTACAGCCATCAGCGTCCTCATTGAGTTTTCAGTCATATTGAGCTTGTATTCTTTGATCAGATAAGTTCTAATCAGCCTCTTATGGCAGCCTGAAGGGTCTCACAGAATGGCCTGCTTTGATTCCCCAGTCTAGCTAAATTGTTCCGTTAGATGCTCTTTTAGCATTTCATCCTCCTTTTGTATCACTCACCGTGCTTTTACTCACCAGCTCAATACTTGTCTTTCTCACTGAAGTGTAAGGTCTGCTGCTTGACACACAGTCAGTGCTATGTGATGTTGAAAGAATAGATACACACCTCTCCCTTTCCATCCATACTTGATTTGTTCTCAAGTTTGTAAGAGGTCACATTTTAGGGGAACACTAGAGCCATCAAGTTCACCTGAATCCATCCTTTGTGTTCCACTGCATTTTGCAAAGACTTCTGTTATAGCATCTATTACATTGCATACTAATATTTTGGTCACGAGTCCGCTCTCCTGGACTGTCAGACCCACATGTTATTTATCTATATATGTCTGGTAGAGTGTCAGTAATATCAGAGATGTTCAGTAAAATTTTGCTGCCTGGACATATACAGGAATGTCCCTGAGAATGGAGGGAATAGAAGAATCTTATTTTTAGTCTGCTGGTTTTCTTTCTTTTCAGGACACTGAAAGTCCTTAGGGGCTGTGATTTTAAATAAGTGAAGAAATTCTTATCATCTGTTGCTTAAACACTGAGCATTCAGTCTTTGACTACAGATTGTATTACTCTAAATAGGAAAGGGAATATTCTTTCATGGCAGCTTTCATTTTTTTTTAAATTGCTTGAATTAGAACCTTATTTATACAAATGTATGGTTTATTAGAATGTTTTCCTTGGTCAAACCAAAGTAGAATAGGCTAGGTTATTAAAGTATCGTCTACAGGTTCAGGATATTAAAGTAATTTTCTTTCCAAATGAATTCAGAAATGTTTTTGATTCCACCTTGCCAGCCAGTCAGTGCCAGTCAGAACTTGAAAGCCGTGGTGGCTCAGTTTTGATCTCATTTCTAGAACGTAGGTGGGTCTTAGCTTTTCTGTCAACAAGGCAACCTTGACATACCAGAGAGGGTTAGCCTTGTAAGGTTTCTTCAATAATGTTTATTGCAACCTTCTGCATTTACTATAGGACACCAATGGCTTGAGGGGTTAAGTGAGTTGCTTTTGGCCACAAACTAATTAATAGCATTAATGCTACTGGCACCCAGGTGTCCTAATTTCTAGTTTGCTAGTCTTTTTCTCTACATGTAGTCTTGCCTTTACAGAGGCAGGTGGTGACTGTGAGAATGTTGGAACAACTGTGTTTAACATCAGTGTCTTTGGAAATAACACCCTTGTCCTCTCCCGGCAAACCAGCAATTAGTCTCAAGTGTTTGGAAACAAAATCACTATTTCTAGTAGAAATGATGCCTGAGATTTATTGAGGGAAAGCTGGGTGTCCTTCAAAATCCTCCCTTTCCATCTCTCTCTGTCTCTCACACACACACCCCTACCCATGTATCATTCTTATTCAAAGGGTCAGATTATAATAAATCTGAAAGCAAACAGTTCCCTGTTTGTTTTCCAGTGTTTATTTAATTGACTAGGTCTTTACGTTTAAATCTTAGGTGGTGGATATTTAGGATAAAATGTGATGTGGAATCCATGCATGGATGAGGGTGCTTGTTTTACAGTACCAAGATAAATGCCAGACTGAAATAATGTCTTAAGGTCAGGTAGGCTGAAGTATGTAAATGGTAACAGATTTACATTTCCAAACCCTGGTAATAAGGAACATTTAAAGCCCAAAATATCACACTCAGCAATGAAGACGTTAATTTTGCTTATACAACACTATTCACACTTGCAGGATTTCTGACAGTTTCAGGAACCCATGAGAATTAAGAGACCTCCAGCAAATGAATGCACATCAATAAAATACCCTTAGTGAGGCTTTTTTTTTTCTTTTTTAAAAAAAGCTGATCCCGTATTTTCTACTTAAAATCACTGACGGTGAAGATGGTATGTGCAATGTTTTACAATGACTTTTTGATGTTTTCTTCCTGTTCTGAATATTCTCTTTGTGCTTTTGAAATCAATAGTGCTGCAGAGTTTTACTTGTTCTTTAATATTTCAAAAGCCCTTTCCTTGGTGCCCATTTTTTCACACTCAGAGTTTAGTAAGCCTTGACAAACCCTTACATTTCATGTCTTCAAGTAACATGAAGGATTTCCCACTGCTTCAGTTTGCTTTTAGAAAGTGAGGCATTTAAAAACGGCTAACCATATACCAGGATCTGCACCATTTCTAGAGAACTTGATGCTGTTTTTCTTGTTTTAAATGAACAATAAAAGCTCAAAATACGTTTGTAATAGTCTCATAAATTTACATCAGTGATGTGAAACAAAGATTCTTCCCTGTAAGGAGAGGTTGATGAAGAAAAGTGGACAAAAGAAAGTTACAGGGTCAAATGATGGCCACTTGCTGATTATTATTCTGCTATCTGTCTGGATCTATCATATTATAGGTAGTAAATGCCATTATGAATTTAAATGAAAGTCATTGTTCACACGTATTTGAATGGAAGTGAGAGGGAGCAATTTGGTATATCTCACTGTGGGGACATGACATTTAAAAGCAATCAAGTTCATTTCTTTGACAATGACATCCTTTTTTGATCAAAACTGAAATGAATCCTGTCTGTTCTACGGTGGGTAACAAGACTGCACGAGGCGTTAGCAGTGATAAAATAAGAGAATCAGACTTAGAAACTAAGGGAGTCATGCACTTTGTAATGAGACTAATACCTAATATTTGACATTTAATCTTCATTGTCATCTTCTGACATACATACTGCTATTAAACTCCATTTTACAAATGAGGGAACTGAGGCAAAAAGTATCAAATACCTAGCTCAAGGATACCTCGTTAATAAGTGCAGGAGTTAGAATTAAAAGCCTGGTATTAGATGCCTCTTATTACCTTGTAGGTGTCTTGTGGATAAGCATATTGGAATATCTTGGGTTCTAAATTCATAAAAAACTGAGTGTGAGTCCCATTTTTTTATGTACTAGTTGTTTGATTTGGACAATTTTCTTAGCATTTCTCAGCCTGAGTTTTCTTATAATAATATCCAAACCAAAGGTTGTGTTGAGGCTTAATTAAAATATAAGGATGTTCAAATACCTAGTCAGCATAAAATGTATGTATGGATTCAAATACCTACTAAGGACAAAATATATATATCCTTAGGAATTTAAGTACTTGTAAATATTCTCTCTTCTATTTCTCCTTTCGCTTTATTGCTTCTTTTTTGTTTTTTTAAGTCTCTCTTCTCTTTCTCCTCCCTCCTTTTCTTTTCTTTTCTTTTTTTTAATATTCCCTATCACTGAATTTATCTTTTTTTTTTTTTTATGTCATCTTGTGGTCAAAGAGGGTCAAGTATGAGTGTATGCCAGGACCCTCATTTTGACTCACTCTGTTGGGAGTTTCCTGAATGACATTGAGGATATGTTCGAGGGTCTCTATTTCCACTTATCCAGCTGTCAAATGCCATCTGTCTTCCTCATTTGCATGAAAAGAGAGTATGTTAATGGTTGATCCAAAGCTTTGAAGATGAAAAGTAGCATGCAACTGCTTGCTACTATAATTAATTCATCTGTGCTTTGAATGAACTCTTTCTTAAAAATAAAATCAGCATTATTTTTATATATTTTCTCTTTTTCATATATTCCTTCCTTTCCAATTGTCATACTTTGCCCTACCTCTACTCAGGACTTCCATATTTAAACAACATTGCAAAGTGACAGATTGAAATTTTCTCTTTGTATTCTAAAGTAGTGTGCATTGACCTTTTAGAATAAGCCAGCATTTTGGAATTAGGCTTAAGAGTTATTAAAATAGAATTGCTTTTATGAATCATGGCAGAAGGTAGACTTGGTCTGGAAGGTTACCCATGCTAATTTTCATCTGGAAAGTCAACTATCTAGACCACAAATCATTCATTCATTCATTTCATCTATTAAACATCTGTTCTGTGCCAGGAACTATACATGTATTAGGTTCTGAAGATATATGACCTAGAAGTGAGTCTGGAGGAAGCCTACAGCCTGGCAAGGGAGATAGACTTGTAATGATGGAAAGAAGTATTTATTGTGGCACCTACTTATAGTGCCAGGCTCCTTATTTATAATGCCTCACTTAGTTCTCATGACAAATATCAAATAAGGAAATAGAGGCTCAGAGAGGTTAAATAATGTGTCTATCATTTGACTCAGAAGGTGCAGACTAGGCTGCAAACCCAAATCGGTCTCATGTTAAAATCCGTCTTTCCACTATTCTTCACTATTTCATGAGTTAACATATTATTTTGATTTGTGCATGAGTGCACCCAAGGTAACTAAGATATAGTAACTGGTGTTTGGGACTGTAAAAACAGCCATATCCTATTTTAATATTTGACCTTGATTGTGATGCCCTACACTTCCGAATGTGGTTGATTGACAATCATAGAATGATACCTGCTGAAAGGTGGGAATATGCTGAGCTCTTTTATCCTAATTGGCTATTTTGACCAACGTAATCATCAGGGTCCTGGCAGAGGACAACTCATTAAAGGTAATGCTTCTAAACCAAAAGAAAATCATAGATATTGGGAGGGGAAATTTTGATCTAAGAATTATTTTGTGACAATCAAAGTTAAATGGTAGTAAGGAGATTTGAATCATTTTGAAGTTGGATATGGGCTTAAATAGGACTCCATTTTTAGAATTTTCCCTTTTTCTCAGAGAGAACAGTATTTTTCATTATCATAGCCTGTTTCCTGGTATATGGTTGTCACTCAAAACATCCATGTTCAGTAAAGAAATGAATGAATGTCTACCTCATCAAAAATGTTTTCCTGAATCACAATTATGTATGATATCCACGTTTATCCTATATTTGGGAGTTTGGGGGGTACTTAGGGAATAGCTGTGTAGACAGTAAGAACATTTATAAATTTTTGAATGAATACAAAGATTTCCAATTTATATCAACACATTTGATTTTGTAGGCTATTTACATATCAGCATAGTGTAATGTTTAAAAGGATGTGCTCTCAACTTAGGCTTTATGGGTTTGGATCCTAACTCTCTTTATTTAATGGGTAACTGTAGACAATTTACTTACCCTCTTTAAATCTCTTTTCCCATCTTGTAAGATGGAAATAGTAGTCATATTTTCCTCAGTATGGTCAATTGAGAGAGTGCATATACAGTAAAAGATTGTTTGTTGTTGTTGTGGTTGTTGTTATTATTAGAATTATTAAAGTAGTGACTAAGGCACAGGATTTAAAAAGGAAGTTCAGGGAAAATGTTCAGTCATGTCAGATATAAAATTGAGTTAGTCCTTGTCCAAAAGACAGAGCCAAAATGGGTTTAAATGTGTATTAATTTTATTAGGGGAGCTATTTGTGTGGGAAAAATGGGCAGATAGTTGGAGAAAGGTAGGAGAGCCATGAGAGCAATACCAGATGGTGTGAAGACCAGCAGGGAAGGAGAGAAGGGGGGCCTGTCAGACAGATGTGCCCTTGACCACCTGTGTGATGTAAGAAGGCTCAATAGGGCCAGGTGTCCATGTTGGCTGTCTTAGGAGCCTTCACCTCCTAGGCATAGACTTGCCTTAGTATCCCTGCCACCTTCGGTGATGGGTGGGGGAAGCTCTAGCACAAATGCAGCATAGAACTCAGAACCCTGTAGTAGGAGCCTTGCTTAATTATTTTCTCTGTGTTTGGAAGTCTGCAAGGAACATTCTCATTGTTGAGATAGAAATTAATTCAGTAATTCAATTTCTATGTACATAGAGCTACTTTGCTAGAATTTGTGGGAAATTCAAAGATGGTTAATTCATATTTCTGCTACCCAGAAAACATGAGGGAGACTTTATTTTGTGCCAACTGAGGCATAGAAAAGCGGGGCTTAAAAGAAGAGAGGAACAACCTCTGAGCTGAGTTTTTGCTTTGTAGTATAAGAGAGGCTTGAGGGGAGTGCAGAGTGGCCTGGAGGCTGTGGCAGACTGGGAGAACAACATGAGCAAATGTATGAGGGAGGAAAATATGGGGAAACTTAACACAAGGTATCTGTGGATGAGGGTGGTCGTTATATTAGACATGGATTGAAAGTTAGACATGGTTTAACAAGTAGTCTGGAGCTAATTTAGCTATGAAGCTATATGAGTTTGAACAGCTCAACTATTATGTATAACTACCATGGAGAACAGTTCAGAGGGTCCTCAAAAAAAAAACCACACAAAAATAGAACTACCATTTGATCCAGCAATACCACTACCGGGTATATATGCAAAAGAAAGGAAGTCAATATATTAAAGAGATATCTGCACTCCCATGTTTACTGAAGCACTATTCTCAATAGCCAAGGTATGGAATCAACCTAAGTTTGCCATTATCAGTGGATAGATGGATAAAGAAAATGTGGCACATACACATGATAGAATATTATTTAGCCCTAAAAAAGAATGAAATCCTGACATTTGTAGCAAACATGGGTGGAATTAGAGGCACTATGGTAAGTGAAATAAATCAAGCACAGATAGACATAGCACATGGTCTCTCTTATATGTAGGAAATAAAGTGGATCTCATAAGGATAGAGATTAGATTGGTAGTTATCAGAGGCTGGGTGGGTCCGGGGGAGGGAAACATAAAAAGTAGTCAATCAGTAAAGTATGTAGCTTTATATAAGAAATAAGATCTAGTGTTCTGTAGATCAGTAGGGTGACTATATAATAATCTATTGTATATTTAAAAATAGCTAGGAGGGAATAATTTGAATGTTTCTAGCACAAGAAAAGACAAATATTCAAGGTGGTGGATATCTGGGTTATCCTGATTTGACCTTTACAAGTTATGTGACTGGATTTAATTATCACATGTACCCTGAAAAAATAAACTTTATTTTAAATGTAACAATTGAAGGTTTTGTAAATAGAGGACATACCCACATGGGAGTTTTAAGAAGAAAGCTCTGTGATAGCAAACAAAATATGCTGAAAATGATGTCACAGGGCAGGAAGCATGGGCTTATGAAAACAGCTACAGTGGTCCAGATGAAAAGCAATTAGAGGCAATTCTAAGCAAAAGCAGGTGTGGAAGAGGAGGTTAAGAGGCACACCAAGGTAAAGGAAGCAAAATTTGGGGACTTGACTTTAGAGAAAGAGAAAGAGAAGTTGAGACTAACTCTGAAGTTTTCTGCTTGAAGTTCTAAGTATTAGAATGTCACCAACTGCAACAACATAACAAAGTAGAAGTGAGTTTTGCAGAAGGAGAATTCTGCTTTGATATGTAGAATTTCACGTATTTTCTCAATATTCATGTAGAATGCCCAGAAGTTTAGAATTCAGGATTAGGTCAGGTTTAAGGCTTATGCATCTTAATAAAGGAAAAAGTCTAAATGTAGACCTTTCATTTTACTGTGCAATCCCATTACCAGAAATGGGTATCTACCCAGAAAAACAAAAATCATTTTACTGCAAAGACATTTGCCACTCAAATGTGTATTGCGGCTCAATTGATAATTGCCAAACTGTGGAAGCAACTTAAGTGTCCATCAATCCATGAATGGATCAACAAACTATGGTATATGTATACCATGGAATATTATTCAGCCACTAAAAAGATGGGAGACTTTACATCTTTTCCATTTACCTTGATGGAGTTGAAATACATTCGTCTTAGTAAAGTATCACAAGAATGAAAAAATAAATAACCAATGTACTTCACACTAATATGAAATCAATATATAAACAATTACATGATCCTAAGAACAATGAAACACTATTATAGTCCAGTTTGGGGGTAGAGGAAAGTTGGGGGGAGAACATGTGTCAGAAGGAGGTGGGGCATGAGGCAGGATCTGATCTAGTGTGCACATCGTGCAGGTGTACAGCACGCCCCCTGAGTGAGGGGCTCTTCCACAAATGGAACTTTGCCCCAGAGATGAGAACAATGTAACCTAAATATTGCACCCTCATATTAATTTTAATAAGGTTAAAAAAATAAATAAAAAGAAATGAGCCTTGTTCCCTAGGTACATATAAAAGTGTGAAGACCTATGTTGACCAGTACAATGAAAGCATTTCAGATTGTGTAAAACTGGCACATTGTACCCCATGATTGCATTAGTGTACACAGCTATGATTTAAAAAAAAGAAAAAAATAAAATTTAGGAATATGAGTAATTGATATGTATTGAGCACCTATGATGTCAGGTATATTGTATTATGGTCCCCAATTTATAGTTGAGGACCTGGGATGTAGAGAGGGTTCTTATTTAAGGTCACCCAGCTACTAAATGGCAGAGCCAGGATTCAAGATAAGGGGGGAAACAACTGTAGTGGAAGAATGGTTTAAGGAATGAACATGGAGCCAAAAACGTATCGGAGACCTGGGGCTTTAATCCTTTATAGCTCTGTGACTTTGACATATGACTGATCTTTTCTGTGCCTGACTTTTCTCATCTGTAAAATTTAGATATTACCAACATCTGTCTTGTGGGTTACTGTGATATAGGTACCTGGCACCTAGAAACACTTTACAGGCATGCCGTTGTATTATCTAGTTCTAGAGTCCAAACTTCAGACATTGGACTCTGTTGTCTCCCACAGAGTCTAAGAAAATATATTTGTGTACTGAAGTTCAGACTTGCAGAAGAAGGTGTTTGATTTTCTCCACTTCACTAAAAATTTAGGATGAGTTTTTTGTTCTTGTCTCTAAATTATTAAACACACACACAGTAGTAGCTTACATTTGGTCATAGTAATTCAGAAAATCACACCAAGTACTTTTATAATTGTTTTATATAAGCATTTTTCGTTTGTTTAGTTTTGTCTTTTAAAATATTTTCCTGGGGCTACCTGCATTTCCAGTAAATAGTATTTTATATAATATGCTTTATAAAAAGTGTATGTTATACAAATTGAAATTCCGGGACAACAGTCCATTTGTACTTGAAGACGGGAATAATGGAGAGGAATGTGCACTTGGCATAGTCTGCAAATGTAGCTTTGCAGACTCAAGTAAAAGAAAGTACAAGTAGTGTTCAAACTAAAAAGTTAGACATCTCAAGTCAACTAACTAGTTCCTTAAAAGCTAGGGATTTCAGAGAAAAGAAATAAGAGGAAAAATTGATATAATATGTACACTTTTAATAGGTTGTATTTTGTTACAAAAAAATAAGTAAATCAAATTTCCAAGATAATAAGAGGCAATAGAAGCTATATTTGCAAACTATTCTACCCCATATGAAGAAGTATCCTCTTGATTATTGTGTGACTATGGGTAAAAAACCATATGTGCTAAAACTGGCTTTGAGAGAGAAGCAAAAGTGCTCACTTTTGATTTGAGTATAATGTGAAATGCTCGTTTCCTTTTTTATTGCCAGGATATTCCATAATGTTGGTTTTTCAAACAGGTTGTTCCAATGGGAATTGTCCAATCATTCATTGTCTTGGCAGTGAACCCCAATAAGGACAAACACTGTTTTCTCACAGTCGCCCAAAGATAATTCACACTTCTCTCCTGTTTCCTTTCCACTCTATTCTCCCTACCTCCACTAAGTCTTAGGATATATTTTTTGATATGTCTTTCAGTTACATACATGATGGTAAGACCCAAACATGTTTCCTAATTAAGAAATCTCAGCACTCCTAAATCTATACAACTTATACAACTTTAGTATTTACTAATATGATGCCATTTCAAGGTCTCAAGTGACCCCTCAGGAAAAAAGAAAACTATGGTGACAGATCTGAGGTTATAGCAAAGTCTGAGGTATTCTTCTCTGGTGGAGGATGAGAGGAGAGGTGGCTCCATTTGGCTCACCTGGGAAGGTTTCCCCAGACTGAGGTTGAGGGAAGAGGTGTTTCTTACCTAAGATTGAGAGAATGTTGAAGTTGAGGCCATACGAAGGGGACGATCACAGGGGAAGCCTGCTTAAATATATATGCCAGGAATAAAATTCACTTAGGTTGTCAAGGGGCCCAGACGCAGTCTCGGTGAGATCAGTGATGAGATGGTCTGAGAGGGGGAACTCTGAAGCAGAGGGTTACGAGGGGTAGGGAGCAAGTCTGTCTGGGGAGAACTGTGGAGCAGTATGGTAGACTTGGAGGAATCGGGCTGGAGGGGCTTATGGCAGTTGCAGGGACCTTACGAATGGCAGAGAACTGGATGGAGATGCTGAGAAACTTTAGAATGCCAAATATTATTGGGATAAGAACTCAAGGTCAGGAACTGTAAGTATGGGGCCACAGTCAGGTGGCACTGCTGTTTAAATGCACTCAAACCACAGCACACAGGGAGTCTAAGCTTGGAATGACTTTGACTGTATCACTGTAGTCACTATCATCGCTTGGAATCACTATAAATGAGACAGCTTCAGGATATAGGTTATAATTTAGGTGTCAAAGTAAAATAGACTTTGTATCTTTTCCCTAAGAGTAAAAGAAAATGAACACATTCTATTTATGAGTGGGGTGTGTGTGTGTGTGTGTGTGTGTGTTTGTGAGAGATAGAGAGAGATGAGCTATTTAGCTAATTGTCAAGGTATTCCCCTATATGGAGACAAAAATCTTAAATTAAACCTAGGTGCTCAATATTTCAGACTCTAAAGATGTGTTCAGATAGACTCTGGCCAGCCTCGGCTGTGTTCTGGTCAGGAGGCCTCCCTAATGATGCATAATTAGAAGTATGCCCTCATTACCTTGAAACTAATTTGCCTCTGGATAAATTTCTTTAGCTCTATTCTTCTACTAGTGGACTCAGTAAGCTCTTGCATAGCACCAAGGAGAAATGTGTTTAAATCCAGCTCTGGGGTGGATTAGTTGATGTGGTATCCCTCTGATCCTCTGCCAGATGTCTGTCCCCAGCTGGCAAAGCTCTCCGCCTCCTTTTCAGTGGTTGTTGTCAATGCTGCGCTTCCTGCCAGCAGGAGCTGGTCCCTCCTCAATGGAGGGCAACATGCCCTCAATCAGCATTTAGATTCCTGTGTGAAGACATTCATGGATAAAACTCCCCACTGCTTCTCATCTGCCTTCTGTTTTTGGAATTTCCCAGACATCTCTTGAACTGTTAGGCTTCTGTGTGTGGCTACTGTGGGGTGGGGGCGCAGAGAGGCCATGGGGCATGGAGTCTGAATGTGTACAGGCCTTGTTCCCATAGAGCTTCAAGTGTCAAGAAGGGGGCTTATGGTGCTTGGCATGTGGCCCAGAAGGTTGCATGAAGAAAGGGCATGTGGGTTGGAAGTTTTCCTTTCTTGGAAACCGCACAATGTCATGGTTAAGAGTGTGCCCTCTAGAGCTGGACAGCCTGGGTTAGAGTCCCAGTTCTATCAGCCACTAGCACTGGGGCAGAGACATTGGCATAGTCTCTCAGTGATATTGGGCTAATTATATAATCTCTGCACACTTTGCATTTCTCATTTGTAAAGTAGGAATAACAATACCGTTTTCATTGAATTCTTCTGAAAATTAAGTGAACTATTTATATAGTGCTTGCAATGGTGCCTGGCATTTGGTAAATATTACATAATTGTTTAATAGATAAACTAGGTTTATGTTCCCCAGATTTAGTGGCATGAATGCAAACATTGATTAATAAAGATGATACAAGTAATGTAATATCTATAATTACCATTTACTGGCTGCTTACCATGATCTGAATACTATGCCAGCAATTTTACATAATGATAATGAGCAAGTGTGTAGCACTCGGCACCTGCCAGGCACAATTCCAACAATTCCAAGCCGCTTTACCTGCTTTACTCTTTTGTTCCTCACAGTAACCCTGATGGAAATCCATACGTGGCATTATCATCATCCTCTGGTTCTTATGAGGCAAGATGATGTTAGAGAGCTTGCCCAAGGCCCCACAGTCAGGAGTAGACAAAATTTTGGATGTAGGCCGAAAGGGCTCAGAGTCTGTGCTCTTAGTCATGACATATATTGCCTCTGCTAGAACCCTTCTTAATTGTAAGATCTTATGAGGAGGTATTGTTATTATCCACCTCATGATATAGAGGATGACACTGAAGTTCAGAGAAGTTAAGCAAATTGTTGAAGTTCACATTGCAAGTAGGTGGGGGATACTTGGATTCAAACCGGTTTGCTAAAAATACAGAGTAAATAAAGGGAAATCAAGGAAATTTCATGTCTGAGTAAACCAAAGGTAGGGAAAAGGACAATAGAACGTATATTTATTATCAGGTATACTGTAAAAAAAAAAAAATGAAGGCACGGATATGATTAAGGACCTTCCTGAAAAGGGTAGTTATAAAAACTCATCAAGAAATTATTTCTGTTTTTAGCTACTTTTGCTATAGGTCTAATTCTGTCTTCGAGGGAAGTGTATTTCCTCAGAGAACATTTTAAAAAGCAGCAGAAATATGTTCGATATCTCTGAAAAAATCTGAGTGCAAAATTGTATGACAACTTCTAGGTAAAAATATTCAGCCATATGGACAAATCCCTGGAAGGAAATACAAAGTAATGAAGACACATGCTTTGTTAAGACAGTGAAATTGTGAATTACAAAATGTTTTTCTTTTAATATTGCTATCACCTGATAATTAAATCATTTTCAAAATAACTTCATTTTGTCAATATTGATCTAGAGTCAACGTCTCTAGTTCAAGACCATGTACCTGGCCTACCAGAATGAGCTCCAATCTCTCCCCAACTTAACTAACGTGCACTTGGCTCCCAGATTCATATGCTCCCATGTGAGCCTTGTACATATCTATATACATGTAAGCCTATGTAATATCTATAATTACCATTTACTTTCATTATTTTCATTAGTGTCCTCTGTTTTACCATTTGCATATCAGCATGTTAGCCACCAGAAAGCCTCCACAAAGCCTTGTTTGACAAACAACAGCTAGAAGTGAGCCTTCCTCCTCTGAACTCTTTTTATCCATAGCTGGCATTCAATACATGTGGCCTATTTTGTGTCTATCTTCCCTGTCCTTCTAGATGGCAAGTTTCTTGAGATCTGGTCTCTGCTGAACTCTTCACATTTGCAAGGTACCTTACAAATTGTCCAGGAAATTCACAATACAGCTTTGTTGATGGAGATAACAATGAGTCATGAAAAAGGAAGGACTCTGTTCACCTTACTGTGAACCCTAAGGAGTGTTTCCAGGCCTACACTGTGCCTTCATCTTCAGGCATAAAAGAATATTCCAAAATATAGAAATGTCAGAATTGAAAATGGTCTAACATTTCAATGAATTTTCAGGGGTGGGGAACCTGTGTTCTTCTGATATTAAGATCGTTCTTTTTCAAGCACCCATGGAAGCAAGAAAATCTTCATCTTTCTCTGCTACACTCCTTTTAATAAAAGAATTTGTTCTGTAAAATTTGAGTTTGGTCAAAAGGTTGCACTTCAGGACCCAAGACTGAAGGCTATATGTGATCTTAAGGCCGCAGCTTCCCCACCCCTGGCTGGAGTTCTATAAACAAAGGATAAGTTTTATCATCCTAAATAGATAGTCTTCAGATGGGCTGAAGTCCAAGACAGCATTTCTAGTGCTTTGTGTTGGCTTTAGTATTTGGTGGAATTGTCTTCCAATTTTATTTTCTAATAAACTTCATCACCATAATCTTATTCGTGATCTTTAAACATGGTATAGAAATTCACAGTTTAGGGACAAGTTTTTTCCTAAGGAGAAGGATGAAATTGATCATGTGTCATGTCCTGCTAGCTGATGGTACAAGATAATTAGGGGGCTCAAGAATGAAAAGTAGAAACTTGACTTAACTATTTCTATTTTAGTTCTTTCTGTTTCTTTTGTTTTCAACATTTTATCCAAAAAAGTGCTTCTAAAAATTATATATATAAACCAAAGGAAAAGCCTCTTGTGCTCCTTTTAGCCAGATTTGATAGTATAAATATCCATATATGGGTCAGTATGTTTAAACAATTTTTTTTTAAACTTCTCGAGCTTTGTCCACTTTGTTACAACTCAGAGTATAGATGACTTAGACCATGCAGCTATTTCAGCCTTAGCTTCTTTCTTCAACAAAATGTCCTTTTGATTTTTCAATTTACTTTCCCATTGTGAAAAATCTGTTTCAAAAAAAGGAAAATAGAGATGACTCTCTCAGTTCTCCAATGAGAACCTATATGTTGCTGCCAATTGACCAGCACTTTACTTTTCTGCAATGTAATGAAAACCATTTTTTTTTGTGTGTTTCACTTTAATGGGAAAATAAATGGTCCAAAGATTGAAAAATAAATGACATTGAAAGAAAAAGGCAGGCAATTTAAAGAAATAAGAAAGAAGGAATGAAGAGACCTGTTGCTGGGGATATTTAATTGGAAGAGTCTTAGAACATTCGTTTATATATAAGCATTGCCTACCAGATTCTATGTTCATATTCAAATCTGTACTATACATAAGTTCCCTTATTAAATCTTCCTTTTTGTTTTCAGAAAAATGCTACATCTATGGAGGGTGGAACTCTTAGTGAAATAGATGCCTCTGTCAGTCTCGCCTAACAATATGGCATTCAACATCTTCCTCCAGATTAAAGAAGTTAGTTTGTAGTTAACATTGGTTGCTTTGTCCTTAGTTTCTAGATTTTTGCACACCTGAGGTTTCTCTTAATTCTAAGCCTTTGAGAATCTGAAGAAAAAGGAAACTGTATTAATGGATGTTTGATATAGTCTGAACTGAACCAGGAAAAGTAATCTCTAAAGACATTTCAAAGAAACAGTAGAAAAGAATGTTAATTTCCATGTAAATGTATTCAGAGGTCTGGGCTTTTCAGTCTTCCAAGGTGTAAGAATTAATTACCAGTTTTCAAGAGCAAAATTTATTCATGGTAAGAGCTATAGCAATCAGAATCCTCTAGGTATAAAATTCATAAAATTAATATTGAGCTGATTAAAGTTGAATAAATCACCATTCTTTCCTTTGGTGTATTGCAAACTTCTAAATATTTGATGTTGCCCTTTGGCACATTGTGAGCAGTATTTAAAGCTTGCCATATATGTTTGGATTTACAAAGGAAGAAATTAAATAACTTCTGTCTCATGGAAAAAATGCATTAGAGGATGATTTCTTTTTGTGGCCTAATCTTATTTTCTGGATCTTTCAAGAACTATTCGGGTGATAATGAAACAATATTGTTATTTCTGCTATTGACAATGATTAGTATATTCTTGTGAGTTAATTATAATAATACTTATCTAGTTAATCCAAAAAGCATCTAATCAAAACTTAAGAATAATTTATTCTGCTTTTATTATCTGTATCTATAAAAGATGCTTAGTTTAAAAACATTTTAATACCAAAGAAAAAATGAAAAAAAAACAGAGTACTTTTTAGTAGTATATAGTATAAAAATACTTTATTGTACTGTTCAAATGAGGCTGCCATGTGAAATCCACCAGGAACCGATTGATAGGCAGACTAAGGGAGCACATAAAAGACAATAATTGTCACCTGAGGTGACACAGAAATGACTTAGAACCAATAGGAAGGCAGAAAAGGAGGGGCTTAGGCAACTTTATAAATCGAGGCATATCAAGTCAACTGCAGTGGTTTTTTTTTTTTTTTTTTAAGGAGGGAGGAGACCATTTTATTAAAGTCTCAAATATTTGTTTATCTATTTCTATCATTTATCTATTATCTATCTATCTATCATCTATTGATGTATCTATGTATCTCTCTATCTATCATCTATCTATTATCTATCTATCTATCTATCTATCTATCTATCTATCTATCTATCTCTGAGACCATATCACTCCTGCCCAGGCTAGAGTGCCATCGCATCAGTCTAGCTCACAGCCTCAAACTCATGGGTTTAAGTAATTTTTGTACCTTAGCCTTCCAAGTAGCTGGAACTATTGACACTCACCAATAACACCTGGCTAATTTTTCCATTTTTAGTAGAGATGGGGGTCTCACTATGGCTCAGGCTTGTCTCAAACCCCTGACCTTAAGAAATCCACCCATCTTGGCCTCTCAGAGTGTGGGGATTATAGACGTGAGCAACTGTGCCACCCAACTTGGTTTATTTTAAAGGTCATCAAACATATATGTTTGGTGTCCTCTAGAGCTGGTTAACACTAGAAAGAACCTTGCAAAAAGTTATATACCCATTTTTTTGTTTCATTTGCTTCAGTTAAACAGGACAGATGAAGTTGTGTTTCAGTGGAACACCTTCAATGGAACTGTGATTTTCTGACTATGTCATCAAGTTCCTATGTATTTCCTGATGAATTATTCCACTTGGATGAGCCTTGATTTAGTTAAAGGCAGATGGGTATGAACAAATGAATACATATTCCTAGAGAACAAAGTGAAAATGTATCTTCTCATATTCTTTTGGCAATTGTAATACAGAATGAGAGCATGACATAATCTCATTATGCACCCATATGGGTTTAGGGCCAAAGACTTAGACACTGATGCATTCTTTTGATTTGTTCCAATGACCTCTGAATGCAAGCCACTTCTCGGACACTTCTCTTCTGTCTACTCAATCTCTCTGTTTCATTATCTGATACTGAATTTCAAGAGTGTTCTCTCAGGGAAAGTCTTCAGAATACTACATATATTAAATCCATGAACCTTTCACAGTGCAACTTTATATGGGGAAGATTCTCCCATCTCTTCGAGATCATGGAACATTAAGAGATATTGGTGAGGGGAACATTGTGATGTGGTTCTTAGCAAATAAAAATAATGTTTATCTTTACGTGAATTCTGAGGAATGACTTAAGGATTTTTTTTCTTTGACATGAAGTTAGATCTGATGATTAAAAAGGTTAGATTAGGCTGGCATTCTTCCTTTCTTTCTTCGGGATGGCACACCATTATCTTGTTCCTTTTCTCCTCTTCTCTCTCTGCCTGCTTTCTGCTTTCTGCTCCCTTTTCTCTCTCTTTCTCATCTCTCCCCTTCCACTCTCTTTCCTTTCTCCAATAGAAATTAAACTGACACTTTTATACACTAAAAACAAACAAAAAATGTTAGATCAGATTTTATGAGAATCATCAATATAAGAAATATTCAGATTCCAGAAATATCTTTTTAAGAAATTTATCTCGGACAAATTAAAAGAGAAAAAAACGTATTTTGTCTCATTGTCAAGGTTTCCAGTGAGAAAAACCACAGGTAATCAGTACTTATGTATTTCCAAAATATGAAAACAAAACTTCATTTCTAGGATTATTTGTTTAACTAAAGAAAGTTTATACAGCTTGTGGGAAATCATCTTCTAGGACTTGAAATGGGCCGTTGTTCTCTTTCATGTTTGTTCTGTTTTTCCTCCTGAAGAGTAACTCTCATGTCACAGCCATCCCTAGTTACTTTTTGACACACAGGCTCACTGTTGAACCTATCATTGTGTTATTTCTCTTGTTCCAAACCAAGAAATGTGTTCAGGTGCTACAACTGCCAGCTACTCAAATATTTATCAGGGCTAAAATACTATGTTAAAAAAGAAAAAAAAAAAAAAGGAAGGAAAGAAAAAGTTAAAAAAAAAAAAAAAGAAAGAAAAACAAAGGGGCCAAACCAGTGATTTTTATCTTGCGCCTTACAGCACACTGGTGGGCCATGAGTGAATCTCAGGTGTGCTGCAAAAGCTTTTTAAAGATCATTAATTAAATTATGTTCAGAAGGAGGTCAAAACACAGGAAGTACATTCTTTTTTAAACCGTTTTTTAATTTCTGAGCAACATAATTTAAGTGTGCCATGGAAGTTTAACTATAGGTCCAAGTGTGTCCTGAGATTACAAAAAGGTTGAAAAACACTGAGTTAAACTGAAGATAGAGATCGTTTTATTTACTTTTGCCTGGTCTTTGCAGAGAGGGTCAAATTTTATAAAGAATAAGGGTAAAAAGAGAATGATAATTGGATCTTTTAGAGATTCTAAATCTAAACTCCATTTGTCAGGTGAAGTCCAAATTGCAGTTGAGCCCTTCACCCGGGAGCTGGGCCAGTATATGCACCCTTATAATGATCTGAAATAAAACAACAACAGCAACAAAGTGGGTAAAGGATGGTGCTTGAAATGTTAACAGCACATAAAAATGATAAATATTCAGGGTGATAGATACCCTAAATACCGTGACTTGAGTATAACATGTTATATTCATGTAACAAATTCAGATACCCCATAATTATGTAAAATATTTTGTATTAATAAATGAAAAGTTTTTTATTTTACTTGTAAAAAAAGCATGTAAAAGTAGATGTCTACCTGATACCACATACAATGATAAATTCCTTCTACATAAAACTGATGAGTAAAAGTAACAAAATTGCGAAAATAAAGATTAAAAAAAAAACAACAAACTGAACTTCAGCTTGTATTTCTGATCTTTGCCAGAACCTCTTTGTAATGTGAGATATATACCCTTAAGCACCCTTTTAGAATCTTAGATTCTTGAAAATGTGATAACCCTTTGTTTTGTGTGTTTCTGAAGAGATCTACTTGTTGTAAGCATCTAGTAAGGATATGCAGCTACTTATGAATGCCTAGTCTAACAACAGTGCCCTCACATCTGGGCACAATGTTCATTCACTCCATTGCCATGAAGAATGCCCATTACAGGATGCAGCAAAGAATGAAGAGATATTGGCCTAACCAGCCAGTATGATCAACCTTGGTCAGCCACAGGCAATAATGATCCAGTCAAGGAGTGACCGAAAGGATTGAAGTAACCCACAGATAATTTAGGGAGTGATTTTTCTCCTTTTACTTTTCTGTTATTTGGCCCCACATTTATTTGCCCTCAAGTTAGTTTAGTGTCTTCTGTTTGATTAGAATAAAGATTTTAAGTAGGGCTTCTTCAGAAGGCCTCCACCTAGTCCCGACTCTCTCATAGTTTCCTAGCATGTGAGCTTGAACAGAACACTGAATTTCTCTGCTGGATGGTGTCCTCCTCAGTAGAATGAAGTAGGATTGACTTTGATATGCTGACCTCACAGTATTATTGTGAAGGTCCAATGTGACAATTATATATATAGAAATGGCTGAACAAACATGAAATTGTATCAATTTTGTGTAAAATGCCTAATTCTTTTTAATTCAGGGAAGTCCACTTTGGCCTCAACTCTAGTTTATATACCCTCAAAATAATGGCCATTCTTGGAAGTTTTATAATTTTTACAGACACTTAGATTTTTCTTTCCCGTAATGTAACAGTTTTCCTTTTAGGTCCAAATATGAAGGTTGCTAAGTAAATTTGAGAAGTTATGGTTGGATATTTTTCATTGTATGAATAAATTAGATTTAATAATAAGTGCAAGATAAAATGGTTGGGAAAATTATGGATAATTCAAAAATGAATTATTTTAACTTAGTTTTAAACAAAGGAAAAACTCAAATGGAAAATAAAGAAAAGACAGCCTTAACAATAGCAAGTAATAAAACCAAACCTAATCAGCCTTGACCTTTGGGACCAGCAGAGAGGAGATTACTCAGTTTTTTTCATCATCAATATCTCTGCAAGTTGGGATTTGTCTTATTTCATAAAAAATAATTAACACTTAACCATTAATCTCTAGATTCTGAGCTCTGAGGCCCCAAATTTGTTCTTCTTTTCAAGTATAGTGAAGTCTATTTACCTTATAGGTTAGTAAATTGTTGTTCTTGTTTTTATAATATAGATAATAGTTGCCATATATAATCAAAATATAAGAATATAAGGAAATGCTTTCATATTGGACATTGTCTGTCTTTTCTGATTATATTTCATTTCCAACTAGGCTTCATATTATTATAAAAAACAGTGTTGGGTGGCACCTGTGGCTCAAGGAGTAGGGCACCAGCCTACTGGGGGTGGCGGGTTCAAGCCCAGCCAAAACTGCAAAAAACAAAAACAGTGTTAATGAAAACCTGTATTTTCCAGTTTAATTCTGGATAGTAGAATGCAACTATGGTTTAACTATTATAATAGAATCTTGATAATTTGGATTGCACTTGCGATTGTGAAAAAGGTACAGAATATTTAAAATTAAAGTTTTATTAAAATTATGATTAACTTCAATTAATCTCAGCTTGAAATAATATATTCCAAATTGGTAGATCATAAGTTTAATGGTACTGATACTATTCATATAAGTAGAATGCTTTTGAGTTTGTGTATCTCAGAATATTAGTTTTATTTTTTTCCAGCCTCCAAGCAGAACAGATGACAACAGAAACAGTAATTTTTTTTTTTTGAGTGACCCCAGTCATATGACATTTTTCTAAAACTGTCCAATATTCTCTGTAAAATGTCAGGAAAAAGATACCAGTATTGTACAGAATTTCACTGCCTCGCTTCCTTAATTGTGCTCTGAGTCAAGATATTAGGACATAAATAAGAAAACTGTCTGACTTCAGTAATAGTGTCAGGAGATGTTTGCTCATACCGAGGAAAGTACAAAATACTTTCCAAGGCAGGTACAGGGTTGTTAATTAAAACACAGTGCAAATTAGAGCGAAAAATTAAAGTCATGGTAAGTAGCTGAGGACTGAAGTGAGGCTTCTCCTAAGAATTTGAAAGTGAGATGTGGGCTCTAATTTCACTTCACAGTTAAAAATCAGAAAAGAAATCTCTCATATTAAACGCTCCAGCAGAAACCAAAGGGCTTTTGGAGAGCAGTTGGAAAACTGTTTTTTAATGAATTCCCTTAGTTTAACTAACTCTTAGTTCTAATTTCATGCTTTTCAAATTATTTTCTGATTATGAATTGGCTTCCTGTTTAAGTCTGTCTAAAATCAGCTGTTGGGCTAGTTATGCAGACTTAAGTATTCCTGTCACCATTATTTCTTATAGCAAATCAATAAAATGACTAACTTTTAAACATCAGTTTCATGGGCTTGGTTAATGGAAACCTCACTGATAGATGGATTTGCTCGTGATAGGTTGGAAAATCTGTGAGGAAAGGCAGCTTCTGGATGCTGGTAAAATTCACCAAGTTTATGAAGAGCATGCTGTGAAGTCTAGTGTGGGTTAACCTGTTACCTACCTTCCTCATGATCCCTTAACCAGAGATCTTCACAGAATAGACTTTCACTGGGGCCTCTTAAAAATTATAGCTTGACATGGATACTAGTCAAGCTTTTCTTGTCCCGGAACAATGGTGAGGGTAACAAAGAGTGTTCTTCACTCCCCTTCAGTCCCTAGGAAAAGCTAGTTCTCCTCATCTCAGGGCACAGAACTTTTTCTATACCATGAATTTCCCCTTAAACAAATTATTTCAAAACCATTTTGTTAATTTGTGGATGAAATGTATCTGTACTGAGATCTGTTGGCTTTTTGTTTTAGCAGGTTATAGAAGATATAATTTATATGGGTGCTAACAAAACCCTTTTGGTGATTTAATAAGCATGTTCAAAATTTGGAAAACCAAATATATAAAAAGAAGAAAATACAAATTCTCTATGATACCACTACATGTACCAATGCTCCATGCTTTAAAAAAAAAAAAATACTTGATTTTCATGATGGCTGTTAAATTAAATTGTTCCTGTCAACATGTTTTGTCATTCAATGGCAGGGAGATGGTGTTTTTGGAATAGCTATTGACTAATAGTTACTCAGTTATTAAACAGAATAAACAACCCAGGAGTTACTTCATGATAGATTTAAAACTCAAAACTAATGGACAACTGAATTTCAGATTAATAGGTATTAATTTCTAATTCCCTATAGAAGCTGTTAGGTGTTAACCTCTGCTAATCAATGAATTGAAGGAAAATTTATCTTATTAAGGTAGTTAATCTGAGGGCATGTTCTCTTACTGAATTTCAGTCTCTTCTAATTAACAAGCTCAAAGATCCCTTTCCTCAAGCAGTCTAATAGCTTCTCCCCTTGTAGTTCTCTTTTACAGTTTAATTATCATTTTTGACTTTAAGATCTCTTGTTTTATGATGGGGTTTAAGATTGTGGCCTCTAATCTTTTTGGCACCAGGAATTGGTTTCATGGAAGACAATTTTTCTTTTTCTTTCTTTCTTTCTTTCTTTTTTTTTTTTTAGAGACAGAGTCTCACTTTATCACCCTCAGTAGAGTGCTGTGACATCACAGCTCACAGCAACCTCCAGCTCTTGGGCTTAGGCGATTCTCTTGCCTCAGCCTCCCAAGTAGCTGGGACTACAGGTGCCCGCCACAATGCCCTGGCTATTTTTTTGTTGCAGTTTGGCCGGGGCCGGATTTGAACCCGCCACCCTTGGTATGTGGGACCGGTGCCCTGCACCGCCCCCATGGAAGACAATTTTTCCATGGACAAGTGGGGAGGCATTAGATTCTCATAAGGAGCATGCAACTTAGATTCCTAGCATGTGCAGTTTACAACAGGGTTAGCACTGCTGTGAGAGTTTAATGCTGTCCTTGATCTGACAGGTGGCGGAGTTCAGGTGGTGATACGAGTAATGGGGAGCGCTGTAAATACAGATGACGCCTCACTCACTTGCCTGCCACACCACCTGGCTCCTAATAGTCCACGGACCTGTAATGATGCACTGCCTGGGGGTTGGGGACCGCAGGTTTAAGATCTTCAGAGGCTCGAAGAGAATTCATTAGTGCCTACTTTCTAAATTATGACCTCAGTATATTTACAAAACTGAACACCTTCATGTGAAAGAATCACATATTTAGGATGCTGTGTTTTCCTGACCCTCAAATCAAGACACACGGTCTAACAAGAAGGACATGACAAAACATAAAATCAAACTATCTTATGATGCACATGAAGCAGCTCTAAACATTGCCATTATGGCCCATTTCTATAGAAGTGAGTGTTCCTAAGGGCTTTTTGTATTCAAATGAGTAATTAGTCTTATTTTCTGTCTTAATCAAATATTAACACTTTAACAGTCACCTTTTTTTCCTGTATTTGGATAGAAAATTGGACTCAGGAATTGTGCATCTATGCACTAGGGCTTCAGTAGTGATTTGAGAGATGTTTTACTCTGGAACTATTGACAGGAGATTATATATTGTGGAGTAGGCATAAATGTTCTTTGTCATAGGGATGTCAGTAATAGTTGGTTCAAAGAGGTAGGGTTATTGAAGATTTGCTAAACCACCTAGTTCAGTTATTTCTTCCAAGTAATTAGAATGTTTGCTACTATAGAAAGTGGATGGAGAACAAGAAATTATTGCTAAAATGTATTTAATTCTCTGCCACTGAAAATATATAATTTTAACTCCGACTCAGTATTTCTATTTACTATGTATAAAACTGGTCAACTTAATTAAATCTTTTGAGCCTTGGATTCTTCATCTGTAAAATGGAGATAATATGACCCCATAGCATGGTTAGGATTAATAAGAAGACATAAAATGGATAGCAGAGTCTAGGTCAGTTGTTCAATTCTCTTGCTTTTCTTACCCCAAACATTTTCTAAAACAGAGATGGGTATTGTTGCCTATTTTAGAAGAGCTTTAGAACTCCATGGAGGGAATTATTGCCTCTTAGAGCTGAGTAAATATCATGTAATGCACGGTGAATAGTCTGTGAAAGTAAGCTTGCAAAGGGATTTCAATATTTAAGTAGAGAATCATTTCAAAATTAATGTTCATTACCTCTAAATCGTAGGCTGAACAATTTGGAATAGTTACTGAATTATGTAAACCCTTCTTAAAACTGTCCTCATTTTAAAATTAATTTAGAACTTAAACTTTAAGGAAGATTGATCATGTGGAAAAAAACAAGTTTTATTAATTGAAAAAAACTTCTCTAATTTTTTCACAGTCCTTTCTTTTTTTTGAGACAGAGCCTCAAGCTATCCCCCTGGGTAGGGTGCCATGGCCTCACAGCTCATAGCAACCTCCAACTCCTGGGCTCAAGCAAGTCTCCTGCCTCCGCCTCCCAAGTAGCTGGGACCACAGGCGCCCGCCACAGTGCCTGGCCATTTTTTGGTTGCAGCCATCATTGTTGTTTGGTGGGCCCGGGCTGGGGATTTGAACCCGCCACCTTAGGTGTATGTGGCTGGCACCTTAGCCAATTGAGCCACAGGCGCCGAGCCGACTTATTTTCTTAATTCCTTTTCATATGTATAGAGGTACTGTTCATGTTGTGTATTGATACTGTGTCCTTTCTGATCTCTTATTAATTCTATTAGGGTTTTTTTTTTTTTTTTTTTTTTTTTTTTTTGTGAAAGATTGTAAGTTTTTTGCGTTTTATTTTGGGGCCATGAAGTACAAGAGAACACCAACAAATGGGCTTAGGCGGTGTATTTGCCGCAGCCACCCCAATAGAGGGGACAAAA
>CAUYQV010170952.1:0-11730 GCA_963574575.1 Galagoides demidoff | reverse complement strand
TACCTTAATTTCTTATATCAAAGTTTTATAGTTTTTAATGTGTGACTCCTGGACATAATTCATACTGTAAGAATGAAATCAAAGTCTTATCATTGTCATTCCTAAAAAAAATTATAATTATTTGGTACAATTGTTTGTTGCTGGAAATGTGTTAGAAAAAACAAATAATTTAACAATGACTTTAAATCCAAAGATCTTGCTAAATTCTCTTATTAAATCTAATTTGTAGATTTTTTTGGATTAGCATATATAATTATATCATCTGAAAAAAGTTTTTTTTCCTTGTCTTTACACATTGGATTTCTTTTTCTTGCTCTTTGTGTCCTGGATATGATTGGGCAGAATCATATTATGTTGGGTAGAAATGGTGAGAGTAGACACCCTGTCTTCTCCCCAAACTCAAGAAGCATTCAGTATTTGCTACTAATTGCAAGATTAGTTATATGTTTTGAATGTATACTCTTTATGGGGTTAAGGATGCTCCTTTGAACTGTTTCTTGAGAGTTGTTATCATGAATGCATGTTAAATTTTATCAAATTATTTTTGTGCATCTATTGAGAGAATCATGTGTTTTTTTCTCATTTATTCTGTTAATGTAATATTAGTTTGATTTTTTAATTGACTGATTTGTGAATGTTAAGCTATCCCTGCATTATTTGGACAAATCTCACTTAGCCATGATGAATTATCCTTTCCACATACTATCACATCCAATATATTAATCTTATGTATAAGAATTCACATCTCTTTCTAAAGGACAGAAGCATCTAAGTATCTCTTCCTTTAATATTATTTTTAGGCTTTGATGCTAGGAGTATATTGGTTTTATAAAATAAGAAGTATTTCTTCCTTCTCTGGTCTCTGAAAATGTTTGTGTGTAATTGATACATTTTATTGTTTAAAAGCTTGGGAGAACTTACCTATAAGGTCATCTCTTCCTGGAGTTTTCTTCATGGAAAGATCTTTCCTTGAATTAATTTATTTGCTAGATATAAACTATTCCTATTTTCATGTATTTCTTGTGGCAGTTTTGGTGTGGTTTTCAAGGTATTTTTCCTTTTATCATAGGTGTTAAGTTTATCACCAGGAAATTGTACAAAATATGCTTTATTATATTTTTAATTTCATAAGGTATTTAATGATAAAAACTTTTCATCTCTAATAGCAATTGTTATTTTCATTCTCTTTCCTTTCTTAATCAGTCTTTCTAGTTATTGATAAAATTTTATTGAAATTTTCAAAGATATGTCTTGTATTAGCATTCTTGAAAAAAACAGAACCAAGAGGGGATAAAGAGTTTTTTAATAAGAAATTGTTCACACAATTATGAAGGCTGAGAAGTCCCAAGAACTGTAGTTAGCAGGCATGAGACCCAGGAGAGCCAGCTGTGTAGCTCCAGTCTAAGTATGAAGGCCTCAGAAATAGGAGATATGCTGATGTAATTCTAGTTCAAGTCTGATATCCTGGCTCAAAGACAATTGGTCAGGGAAAAAAAAAGCTCCTTTATTCAGTCTTTTTGTTCTATTCAGGCCTCCAATGAATTTGATGAGGTCCAACTGCATTGGACAGGGCAATCTGCGTTGCTCAGTCTACCAAATCCAATGTTAATGTTGTGCAGAAACATCTTCACAGACACACTCAGAAAAAATGCTTAACCTTGATTAATATCTGGGCAGCTTATGACCCAGTCAAGCTGACACACAACATTAACCATTGCAACTTTTAGCAATTCTTTTTCTGTTCTACTGAAGTATAAGCTTTGATTATAAATTTCCAATCTTTCTTTTTTTCTAATATATGAATTTAAAGCTAAAATTTTCCCTTTATGCAGATTTCCCTGTGTCTTATATATTTTTATATGTCATATTTTCATGAATAGTAAGTTCAAAATATTTTATAATTTCAGTTAGACTTCTGCTTGATGCAATGAATTATATTGTAATGTACACTTTTGGAAATTTGAGACCTTCAAATATTTTAAGATTCTTCTAGCTAAGTTTCAACTATTGATTTCTTCCAATCTGGTAGTAGAAACACACTCTGTATGCTTCCAATTGCTTTTTTATTAGGTCACATTGATTAATAATGCTATTCATATTTTGTATAGCTTTACTAATTTTTTCTATTTGTTCTATCTGCAGTTCTTACTGTGTGTATTTTTCTTTTTTGTTCTATCAATTTTTAATTAATACAAATTAAAACGATGTTACTTTTTGCATACCAATCTGGATTATGTTTTTCTTCTTTTTCTCAGTATGAAATACACCTATTGCCTTAAAGTCTACATTGCATGATATTAATAGTAGTCACTTCAGCTTCTTTCAGTTAGCATTTTGTTATGTATTTCTCTATTTTTTAAACTTCTAGCTACCTATGTTCTTATATTTAAAGTATGTCTCTTATAAATAGGATATAAGTGGGTCTTATTTCTCTTAAATATTTTCTAGTAATCTTGGTTTTGGTTTGAGGTTTTTACATCATTTACATTTTTTGTAATTTTGGTATACTTTTTAATTTGTCTACTATTTTGATAATTATTTCTATTTCTATCACCTGTTCTTTTCTTCATTTTTTCCTTTCTTGTTTTGTTTTTGGTTAGCCAAGTACTTTTTAAAATACTATTTTATCTACTTCACTTGCATTTTAGTTGTATTTTATGTTTTCTTTCATTGATTACTCTAGAGATTAAACTATGGAGTCTTATAGTTTAAATTAAATTAATACTTTAGCATCTCTCAAATAATGCAAGAACATTGATAAAATTTAACATATATCCTCTTCCATCCTTTCCTCTGTGCTTATGAAATATTTTCTTTCTAAACTTGCCATGAACCTCACAAGACACTATTATAATTTTTGTTTCAGATCATCAATACTCATTTATATTTATCTCTACATTTACCTTTCCAGTGCTCTTTGTCCTACCTTGCATTTCTTTTGTTCCCTCTGAATACTTTTATTCAATTTGAATGACTTTATTTACTACTTTTTAATGTGTAGTGGCAACAAATTTTCTCAGATTTATTTGTCTAGGACCTTTTTAATTTTACCTTTATTTTTGAAGTATATTGTAACAGAATATAAAACTTTCAGCAGGCAGTCTTTTTAACACTTTAAAAAATGTCATTTCATTGTTTTGTTTTTTAACACTTAAAAAACATGTCATTTTACTATTGTGGGAGTGTTTTTCTAGTGTGTTTTTGTGTCTGATAAGTCAAATCCTCTATCACTAATTTTCTGATTTGAATATTTCCATCAATTCCTAGATATTTATTTTTCCATAAAATTTTAAGGTCTTTTAATTGAATCACCAATCTCCTTGATCACTTGGTTTATCATACATTTCTTGAAAACTGCCTATAATGAATACATTCAATTTGTTCATACCCAATAAATTTTTTAATTTATCTTACATTTTTGTTTCTTTATTACTTTTGTTTTATCTATTTCCTTGTCTTTCCATTTTTCACCCTTGTTAGCTTCAAAATTTTGCCAGAATATTCTATCCTATTAATGATGAACCTTTCTGGTGCTCATTACCAGATCTGTATTTCTCTAATATTAGAAAATAAGATAATAATGATTTCTCATCAAATTTAATTTCTCCTGTATTTCTTTTCCATGTGAAGCTGAGATTCCATCCCCAATTTCAAGTTTTACTGAGATAAAATTGCATATTTTTAGTTCTACATCAATATTTAAATTTTCTGGCAGAATACCAACTAGTAGATCATTATCTACTTAGATATATATGTACATATAACAAGGTTAAATGCTCACTGCTATTTTCTTTCTTAATCATGTTTCTCTTCAGATTTTGCTGTTTTCTCAGAGTCCATATACAGTGTATATATGTGTCTTAGTCTATGTTGCTATAAAAGCAGTATTTTTAAACTTTTTTATATTACAGTACACTTGAACCTGCAGTTAGACTTCCACAACACATTTAAATTATGTTGTTCAAAGTAAAAAAGAGTTAAAAAGAAGAATATATTTACTGTGCTTTGAACGTCTTTCAAAAATAATTTGATTAATGATCTTTAAAAATGTTCATGGTACATCAATGTGCCAGGGCACACCTGTTGAAAATCGCTGCTATAAAGGAATACCCAATGCTGAGTAATTTATAAAGAAGAGAATTTTATTTGGCTCAGCATTTTTAGGCTGTACAAGATGCATGGCGCCAGCATCTGCTTCTGATGAGGGCCTCAGACTGCTTCCACTCATGGTAGAAGGTGAGGAGGAGCTGCTGTGTACAGATATCACAGGGCAAGAGAGGGTGAGGGAGCAGCCAGACTTCTTTTAACAACCCCAGCTATCACCGGAAACAATAAAGGAAGAACTCCCTCTTTACCATGAGGACAGCCCCAGGCCATTCATGAGGGATCCATTCCCATGCCCTAAACACCTCCAACACTGGGGTTCAAATTTTGAGACCTGGGGGGGACAAATATTTAAACTATAGCAATATGTAAAAAAATCTTATAATTTCTTGGATATCTTCAAGTATTTTTCTTCCTCCCTAATAAGGTAATAATGTTTAAGTTGAATAGAAAACTCTAAGGTTACAACTCTTTTTCTATAACTGATAGATAGTATTCCACTGTCTTTGGAGTTCTAGTGTTGCAGATCAATGATTAATGATATTTTAATCCATTTTCTTTTGTAGAAAATGTATTTTTTCATTTGAAATTTTGTAACATATCTTTATACCTTAGATTTCAAGAATTTTATAAGGATATGCCTGTGTGTATCTTTTCAATACTACATAAAATGTTGCATTCAAATCTTCCTTCAACTTAGGAAAAAATTCTTATATTACTTATTTAAGAATTACTTGTCTCTATCTGTTGGATACTGTTCTGAAATGCCTATTTTGATGTTAGATGTTCTGAAGCTATTAGAAAAATCTTCTTTCCCTTATGATTCTTTTTTTTTTTTTTTTAAACAGTCTCACTTTGCCACCCTTGGTAGAGTGCTATGGTGTCATATCTCACAGCTACCTCAAACTCTGGTGTTCAAGTGATCCTCTTGCCTGAGCCTTTCAAGTAGCTGGGACTATAGGCACCCACCACAATGCCCAGCTATTTTTAGAGTCTCACTCTTGCTTAGGCTGGTCTGGAACTCCTGAGCTTAGGCAGTCCACCCACTTTTGCCTCCCAGAGTGGTAGGATGACAGGCATGAGCCAGTATGCCTGGCCTCCTTATGATTTTCAACTCTCCCTGTTTTTGTTCTATGCTTTGAAAAATTTCATTCAATCAGTCCTCCAAGCCTTCAATTTGCATCGAACAGTGACCATCCTCTCCTCCACATTATTGACTCATTTGTCTACGCTCTTTATCTATTTGAGGAAGTTACCTTCTATTTACCAAGAGTGTCATAATGAATGAATGTCAAATTTTGTTACTTTTTTCATCTATTGCTACAATCATATGGGTTTTCTTTTTCAAAATATTGCAAAATACACAGATTAATTTTCAAATGTTAAAGCAATTTGTATTCCAGAAGTAAACACACAATAATATATTATCCTTATGTAGATTGTTGAGTTCATGTGTGTGTATTAAAAGCAGAGTCTCATTTGCTCTGTCACCCAACCTAGAGTGCAGTGATGGCATCATAGCTCACTGCACCTTCAAATTCCTGGACCCAGGTGATCCTCTTGCATTAGCCTCTCAAGTAACTGGGAATACAGATGCAAGCCACCATGCTTTGCCAATTTTTTAAATTTTCTGTAAAGATAAGGTTCTCTATGTTGCTGAGTCTTAACTTGGACTCCTGAGCTCATGCCATTCTCCCACCCCATCCTCCCGATGTACAAGTTTTATAACGTACTAGTATTACAGGCATGAGCATGCACATCTGGCCTGCTGATACATTTTGAGGTTTTTTGCATCTTTGTTTATGAGAGATGCTGGTCTATAGTTTCTTCTTATAATATCTCATCTACTTTTAGTATCAGGATAATGCTGACTTCTTATAATTTGGAAAATATTTCCTCTTCTCTATTTTATGAAACAGTGTGTATAGCATTGGTATTATTCCTAAAATGTTTTATCAAACCACCTATATTTGGATTGTGTGGGGTGGGGGGGCGGATAGATGATTCAATTAGAGAATGAATTCAGTTTCTTTAATGGATACATGTGTTTAAAGATATCTAGGTTTTTCCTTTTGTTTGACTAAAGTTAGTCTAAACTTTATTATAATAATCCCTTTTGATATCTGTAGTAATTTTGCCTCTTTCATTCCAGGTATTGGTAATTTGTGTCTTTTCTCTTTCTTACTCTGTGTAGAGTTTATCAATTTCACTATTCTTCTCAAAGACATAGTTATTGGTTTAATTTATGTTCTTTATTTAGTTTGTCCATTTTGTTCATTTTTTCCAATCTCTTTTCTCTCTGATCAAGTTTAAATTGTTTCTATTGCCATATCTTCCAGTTGATTGAGCTTTTTCCTACAGAATTTACTCTGCTATTAATTTGCTGTAGCCAATTTTCCCTTTGAAATATTGTATTTTTCACTTCTGGAAGTGTCATTTATCATTTTTATATCTTTCATTTTTCTTCTCATTATATCCATGGTTCTCTTTAAATGCTGTAGCTTTGTTAATGTCTTTTTTTATTTACATCATCACTGTATTTTTTAAAGTTGTTTAGTCAATAAGTTTATTGTTTTTTTCTGAAAAATCCTTATATAAAATTGCTGTTTGATTTAGCTTTCAACAGCCTGCTCCTGAGCTTTGAAGAAACTTGCTTTCTTTTGAGATATCTGATCTTTCTTCTGGGTGGGGGACATTTGGGGATGGTTCTATCTCTTCTTTTTAACTTCTTGCTTGGCCTTCTTCTCATAGACTGGATTATCTTTTTATAGCAGCTTGAGCTTTCTTATACACTCTTCCATCCTATCTGGAGTAACATTGTCCTTTCCACATTGAAAGAACCGTTTCTTATAAGCATCTTCTTCCATTAGCTGTTTCTCTCCAGTCACCTCCATTTGGCCTTCATAGATCTTGTCCATGCCAAACTTCCTGAGGAGTCTACAGGCCAGCAGCAGGCCAGTACAATATGCTGCAGCATTATTTGTGAGACCAACCTGCACACCATATTTTTATAGTTCGTGTGCATTAGCTGTGCACACTATCATGTCCCCTTCTATACAGACATAAGCAATCTGACAAATAAGACCTCTGTTAGTTTCACTAACTATCATTATGTATTTGTGTGTGTTGTACTGATTTTTATCCTGTATCACTAAGCATTTCCAAGCATCATAATCAGTTTTATGCTCTCATCATCTTCTAAATTTCACTTAGTATCTCTTAAAGTAGGCCTTCTTCTTGACAACTTTAACAAGCCCCATCCTGCAGCATAGAGACCTGTGTCCACAGCCCCACTCAGACTTGCAGGCCCAGCAGTGCTAGGATAGAGGAGCATCACTGCCATTATTAAACCTGTTGCTATTGACTGATTTTTCTCTTTGTTATCAACATATTTTCCCTGTCTTATCATATCTAGTAATTTGACCGGATGCTGAATATTATGAATATTATTAAATACTGAATTATGGTTTTTTCCTTTAAAGAGTGTACAGAGTGGTGAATGTTGTTGTGACATGCACTTATATTATTAAATTTTTAGAATATTTAATCCTTCAAAGGATTGTTTTAAAACTTTCTTAGGATGGATTTAACTCAGTCTTTATGCTGGATCTAGATTTGCACTAATACTAAGTCATGACTCTTCCAGATTTTCACTGAATGCCTGTGTTCTCATACAGGACACTCTGAACTGACTAGTCACAACTCAAATTTCTTCCCCATCCATGTGGGCTGTCAGAATAGTCATGAAGTTCCACCTCCATAAGGCAACAGATTCAAGGCAACTGCTATGAAAATGTCTAAAGTTCTCTTCAGAGGTAATTCTTTCTTTCCTGGTACTTTACCCCAAATTTTTAGCTGAATCAAACTCCCCAATTTCTGACTTTCCCCCCCCCTCAATTCAGAGAAATTACCATATTCTGCTTGGTAGGTGATGCATGCACTGTGATCTGGAAAATTATAGATTGTAGATTCCCTCTTTGGTTTGCTTTCCCCTTGGAATCCCCGTCCTCCACTACCTGTTGCCACTGTCATAAAACAAGTGTTCCTTTAGATTTGTTCAGTTTTCTGATTATTTACTACAACCGGGTAAGGTAGTTACTAGTAATAGATTATCACTGACAGTAGATATTCTATCCGGTTAGAAATTTATGTTTGGGGCTTGTGTACTACATTCAGATCTCTTTTTGGATAGGTGGCTTGGTTTTAATTTCTTCAAATGTAATTATTTTTCTGTTTGTGTTGTTATTTGCCTATTCCAGTAGTTCTAATTTTCTAGACAAGTGGTCTACTTTTTATGTAACTTTTCTTGGGCTTTTGGACCTACTGAGATAATGATGGTGATGATGGTTTTGTATGCCTTGAGTTTTTGTTGTTGTTTTTGATTGCTCAATAGGGCTCATAGTTGTTAAGGCAGAATTCCCCTACATGGCTGAGAGTTAAGTGGTGTCCCCTGCAACAGCTTCTTCTGCTCTGATGAGAAACCTGGAGGATGCCTCCCTCTTCCTCATGGTTTCCCAAGCTCAGAGGTGGGATGGCTCAGCCACTTCTTCTTCTGGAGGCCAGGGAGATCAGCAACATTCGTGAAACACAGTCAGTGTTATCTTTCTCCTATAATCCACATCCATAACGCTTGTAGAGCAAGCTATTTTCCAGAGATGTTCACTTCACAGTCCTTATCCCGATGTTCCCGTGCAGATCTCCAAGCACTTCACGAGTGCTATCTGCCAGTGCTCCTGCAAAACCAAAGACTTCACTGACCCTGAAAGTCTATAGGCCTCAGTGGATGTGGATTTAAGAAGACACAACTAAAAATAATTGGATAAGGAAGGAAAGATGACAAGGTGCCTATTGCATTAGGGAATGTTAATTTTAACTCTGAAGACGTTTCTTTTTGACCTTCCTCTGTGTCACTCCCTTAGAATTCTTGTCTAGGAGATAAAAGCTAAATCCATTAAATAATCTATGTTGTCAGTTAATGATTTGTTCCTCCAGTGAAAGATATTTGAATTTCAACCACAATCTTTTATAAACAATAACTTAATCTAAAAGCGTGTACATGTTTGTAGGACTTTAAATATCATGGCAAGTCAAGGAAGAAGATATTTTCTGTATACATCCAATTATTAATCATCCATCCAATTTATTATTAATTATCTACAATCATCATAGATATGAAATTATTACATTATAGATATGAAGACATTATTGGATAGTACCAGTAATTTTACCAACAGCAATGCATTAAAGTGTTATTGCTCCTTACTCTCTCCAATGCTTACTTGTATAAGATATTTAAAATTGTAGAAGTCTGATAGTTACCAAATATTAATTCATTGTGACTTTAATTTTCATTATTATTTGCTGTTGGTGTTACTTCTTCAGTGAATTGATTATTCACATTTTTATAACATTCTAGATTTTTTTCTTACCTACTGGTAGATGACCTTTGAATAATCGGGGTTTGAATCTTATCTTAAAATATTGTACGTGTAGTGTTCAAATCTGTGACTTACTGTTTAGATTATAATTTTTAATGTTAGAATTATAAAATGTCAATATTTCCCTTACATTTGGTGACTTTTGTTGGAAAAGTCTTCTCCTACCCTGAAATCATGAAGTCGTTACCCTGTATTTTCTTGTAAAGTGTTTTTAGTCTTGCTCTTCATATCTAAGCAATTTCCATCTGGAATTTATTTTTGTATAATGTGAGACATGGATAGATCCAAGGGATATAATTATTTTTTACTAAAAACAAGCAATTTTTAACAAGGAAAACAGCCCAGCTCATTAAATAATTTCCCCCACTAACCAGTAATGTCACCACTATCTCATACCAAATTCCTCAATATGGGAGTATTTCTGGCCTTTCTTTTCTATTTGTCCATATCTGAGTCAGCCCCTAAATTAACATATTGTTACTAGGGAGCACTGGAATTTTTGAGAAGCTCACTGATGACTACCTTTACCATAAAACTGAGCTCCAGATTGGGAAAAGCCTGTTGGAAATACCCAACCATCAGAGGCACTGTGGATGTAATTACAGTACAGGCATTCCCTTGGTTATGCGCTACATAGGTTCTGTTAGGTTTGTTCTTAAGTTTAATTTGTATGTAAGTCAGAACAGATACATTTACCTATTACTTATAATAGCTCCCATTCGTAAATACAAACATTCATCTGTTGGATATTTATAATTTGGGGACTGCCTTTATTAATAATATCATAGCATCTAGACCAGGGAGGTTTTTAATGTGCTTGACACACAGGGATTTCCAGTGATGGCAAGTATATCATAATGTCAGCTAATGTATTATTTGACCCATTATAAGACCCACAGAGCAGAAGGTTGGTGTCAGGTACCATAATGGAAAATCACCACATTCACTCAGGTTCCAGATCTACATTGATCAGCATTGTTTGAAGAGATTATATTTCTTTGAAGAATGACCCTGCAATGGCACGAGAAGTATATATAATCAGTATTACCTTTTTCTCCTTCCAAAGAAACCCTAAGCCATTTGCCAAGGTAGGAACTACTCCGGGACAAGTAAGGCAAAATAAAATACAATCTCAGTCCTCCAATTGGAATGAGGGCTTGCAGAAGTCAGGCAATCAATCCAGCTATAAACCAGGGTCATCTGATAGTGGGTCCACAGGTCCTTGAGCCCACTCAGTGTTTATTTCCTCTGAGAGTCATTAATGTATAATTGATGCAGGAATATTTAGCAGTTCGCATGGGTTGGAATGAGAGATAGAATGGTACAATGTCTTGAAATTTGCATCCCCTGGCCAAAGTCAATAGTCAGAAGTGAACAAAGTAAGTAAATAAATGGCATAATTTACAAAGAATTGAAGGATACAGTGGTAGTATATCATATCTCATCAATTATTCTAGGCCTTCACAAACACAGGAGGAATTGTGGCAGATGAGAATGAATTACTACAAATGTAATTTTTTTTTGAGACAAGAGTCTCACTATGTCACTCTTGTTAGAGTGCTGTGCTGTCACAGCTCACAGCAACCTCCAGCTCTTGGGCTTAGGTGATCCTCTTGCCTCAGCCTCCCAAGTAGCTTGGACTACAGGCACCCACCACAATGCCTGGCTATTTCTTTGGTTGCAGTTGTCATTGTTGTTTAGCAGACCCTGGCCAGGCTCAAACCCACCAGCCTCAGTGCATGTGGCCAGTGCCCTGCCCACTGAGCTACAGGTGCCGCCATACAAATTTAATTTTTAATAAGATGATAGCTCCAATCATAATAAAGTAACTATGCCAAATATAATCTCTTTACCGGAACAGATCAACACAGCTTCTGGAATTTAGCAAGCATTTACTAATTTAACAAAATCTTCTTCTCAGTTCCCTAAGGATGGAGGATCGGAAGTAGGACTTTTCTTTTCTTTTTTTTTTCTTTTATTAAATCATAGCTGTGTACATTAATGCAATCATGGGGTACAGTGTGCTGGTTTTATATACAATTTGAAATATTTTCACCAAACTAATTAACATAGCCTTCATGGCATTTTCTTAGTTATTGTGTTAAGACATTTATATTCTACATTTAGAAAGATTCACATGTACCCTTGTAAGATGGACCATAGGTGTGGTCCCATCAATCACCCTCCC
>CAUYQV010170940.1:0-32722 GCA_963574575.1 Galagoides demidoff | reverse complement strand
TGGAGGGACCATTTTTGAGGTTTATCTTACAGGGGTACAAGTGAAACTCTCTAAGAGTAGAATCAGAACGTTTTAAAAGAATAACTGAGAAAATGACATGAAGGCTGTGTTGATCAGTTTGATGGAAGTATTTCGGATTGCATGTGAAAACCCCACACTGTACCCCAGAAGTACATTAATGTACATAGTTACCATTCAATAAAAATAAATAAATAAAAAAAGAATCAGACCCTGGGATAGACTCACCTTTTTTTTTTTTTTTAATCTTTCTCTGTAGTCTGGGACCTTTACAATGTTGTCTCATTTAGTTGTAACCCTAGCAATTAGCATAATGCAGATAAAGCACATGTTTAATAAATGTTTGCTGAAATAAATGGATAAAAAATGCATACATACAGCACTGTTTTGTGCCTTATAAGAGAGTTTGGCCATTATTAATAATTTTGAATCTCACTTGCTAAATGTTACAGTGTATGAGTGAATTCATGGCAAGACAAAATGGTGTAATAGTCTTAACTGGGAAGAGAAGGAATTTCTATAAGCTCTGTAAGTCCGTTTTTCAAGCACAGGTGATTTTGTTCCCTGGGGGAATTTGGTTGCCACCACTGGGCAAGGGTGGTATGAGCATCTAGTGGGTAGTGGCCAGGGTGGCTGCTGCTAAACACCCTACAAAGGGCAGGACAGTTTCCTACAAGAAGGATTTATGGGGCCCCCCAAATCGGCTGACGTTGAGAAGCCCTACGCTGCTACTCTTGCCTCAGACAGAGGATGTGCTGTCTTTTTGGTCTGCTGGTGGAACATTTGACATTCCATGAGCCTTTTGGCATTTATCACTCATGAATCTCATATCAGGAACTATGTGATTATTTCATAGCTAAGCACCCTAGCAAAATGAGCTGTGGTTTGCTCACAGTTAGAGAACCCCCCAAATGAGCTGTGGTTTGCTCACAGTCAGAGAACCCCCAACATCAATGCAAGTTGGTGATGTGGAAACTTTTTCATCTCTCAGCAGATGCTGGCCTGGTTGGTTTTTGCTTAGAGCAAAAAACTCTGCCCAGAAGTCTGGAGAAAAAGGTAGACTTTCCTCCCTCAAGGTTAGAAAAATAAAAATAAAAAAATTACAGGACTCGTTTTTCAAAGACTATGGCAGAATAATCACGGAAACAATCCTAGTTTCCAAGGAAATATAGATATATGTAGTATTAATGTTTCTATAGCTTTGTCATTTTTAATTTTTTTGAAATGACATTCTTTTTCCTTTTAAGGATAAAAACCTAGCTATGAGCCCTACCCTCGATGACTGTATCACCTGATGCCCCTCCCTCCCCACTCTGCTTCTGCACTGCATACCAGTCCTGGCTTAATTCCCTGAACATCCTGGGTTCCGCTCCTCTGTCATGAACATCCATAGTTTACCTAGTTAATTCCTATTGATCTATCAGATCTCAGTTTAAATGTCACTTCCTAGAGTTTACCTTTTTCAACCTTACACGAGGGCACCTAATTAGACCTTCATCTTGTTCACTGGCCATTCTCCCTAATATTAATACTTATCACAGTCATCATTAAATCACATAATTAAATCTCTAATGTAAACACAGCAGAGCAAGAACCATTTCCATCCTTCCAAACAAGCCTTATGTGTAGTTGAGATACAATCAAAATGTGTTTAATTAGTAAAAATAACTTTTTAGAAACAGAGTCTCCCCCATTGCAAGTTTAAATGATGTTGATAAGTAACTCCTGACTTAGTATCTCAACATTTTGCAAAATGACCACACAAAGATGCTGTAAGTGAAGACAACTCAGCTTTAGTTGAACATTTTGATGGTAACTTGTTTCATTTTATATCACCCATACAAGTGGAGAAAATTCTTTTTACATGAAGCAAAAAATATTAACTGCTAATAATATCCGGGTGTGTGTGGGAAGCTTTATGAAAATGCTAAAAAAAATCATTCGGAGATAGAAAAGAAGATTCTGTAAAGAAGAAATAAAATATTTCAAGTGTCATTTATCCCTAAATCAATTCACAGATCAGTATAATCTTATTCAAAATTCCAGTGATATTTTTAATATGTTATAATGATTCACCTGGACTACTTCTCAGTTAAAAATAGCTAACAGAATTTTGAAAATAATTAGATCGGAATTCACCTACTGAATATAAATATTTATACTGATGTTTTCTCAGTATGGCACTAGTGTAGAACTCAAAAGACAACAGAACAGATATTCCTGAAACAGAACCAATTGTATATAAAAACTTGTTAGTGACAAAGAATACACAAATGAATTGACAAAAGAAAACATTTTACATTTGGGGGAAAAAAATTAAGTTAACTTACTTCTTACCATACACTAAAATAAATTCTGGTACTTGAAACCAAATAGTAAATAAATTATAAAGAAAAAAAGCAAGGGATAAAGAAATACTGATTTTTGAACATAAAAGCCATGGGAAAAATCATAGAGAAATAGATGAGTATATTTGCTTTGTGATACTAGCTGCTTTAATTTACCAAGTGCTTGGTACAAGCCAAGCATCATTCTATGTGCTTTCTATACATATCAATTTGATGAAATTTCATCATCTCCCACCATCTACTTGTAAAAATGTTGCCCACTGCACTCAAGAGAAATAAGGCAGAGAGAAGTTAAAGTAATTTGACCAAAGTCACATGGCACAGAGATATCAGAGCAAAGATTCAATCTTAGGCAATCAGATACTAGAACATCTGTTTGTTATTGTGCTCTTTGGGCTGCGACAGAAACTCATCAAACATGTGTACATCAAAAACACAACAAAATAAAGCCCAAAAACCAAAGGCAAAAACAAATTGGGAAAAATATTTTCAACAAATATGACCACAAATATATATCCTTTGAATTGGTCCTTTCTCTTGATTCTCTACCTTTCCCACTTCATTTGTCATTGTATAAAAGATATTACATGTTTATGTTTGTGTAAAACTTTTTAATGAAACCATAAAAAGATAGGGCTCCAATGGAAATTAAATGGGCAATAACATAATCAGAAAGTTCATAAAATAAATGCTTAGTAATGGACTATAAACATATACACGGGCTGTCTGGAAAGTATCCAGCCACACACTGTATATTATATAAACTTTTTTTAACGTTCTTAGTAACTAAATAGTAGCTAAATAAACTATTAACATGTTATTTCCCATCAAATCAGAAAATGTGTATTTGTATGTTAGTATAAGCTTTCTGGAAGTAATTATAGGTATCAAGAATATTTTAAAAGTTCAAAACAAAAATTGGGGATTTTAAAAAATCTGTCAATTCCACCTGTCCTATGGAAATTTTCTGCCCTACAGAGAATTGTAAGACTAAATTCATAGAAGTAGCATTAATAGAAGCAAAATGCTCAGAATAAACTAAATGTACAGTAAAGGATGGTTAAGTCAACCACATGATACCCATACCACAAGCTTCTGTAGAACCATATTTTTATGACATATTTAATAATGCAGAAAAATGTCCTTGATAGGAAATCAAATCAATTGAAATATATTACTAGCCAGAGAGATGTTCTGAGGAGGTCTAATAATAGACAAAATAAACTTTTGCTTCTCTCATGGCCAATCGGTCCCTAATCTCTCAAAACAAGAGTTTTGATTGGCCGAGGTGGCTTCCCTTTGGGCCTTTCATTCTCAGGAATTGACTGGAATTTCCTGGTAAGTTTTGGAGATGTCAGGAGCAGCAGAAATATGGAAAGGTGACCCTCTCCGTCCCATCTGAGGCTGCCACCCATTGTCTCCGTTCCCACTGGCTCTGAGAAGGCCACTTTCATTGTGATGACAAGTCCTTAACTAATGTCCACCTCCTCTTCCCCCTGTTTCAGACACACTTTTTTTTAGACTTTTTCTTTTAGTCCTGGATCTCTTTGCAAACAACTTCCTGAACATTGCCCTAAAATGGAAAGCAAAAGTAAAAAAACTGCTTAAAATTTTTACCCAGACCTTGTTGCTAAGCAACCATTTCCTTTGTCTCTGAGTATATGAAATATGACATTGTTTGCAATGTGTTTTCAGGCCTTACCGCAATACAAAGGAACCAAGTGGGGGAGCAGGGAGGAGGTGGTAGTATAGAAACCTTTCAATTGCAAAATGCAAAGATATAATATAAGAGAGGGGGGGAACCCAAAAGAGCCCACCATGGACATTTCAACCCACCACCACCACATGGTGCCAAAAACTTCAAAATGGAACATTTCAAAAATATTGGCATATTTTTTGTGAGAACAAACATATGCTTATAAGCATATTCTTACCTTCATTATGCTTATTTCCTCTCCACAGGAAAATTTAAATGCACTGTTGACATCTTTTTATAGTCACATAACAAGAAAGCAGACAAAGAAATGTTATGATTGGACTTGTTCATAGGGTTCCACAGACTCTAATTCTGTAAGTTTTTATATTCACAAGACTTGTCTCTAGTACAACCTACTTCTATGGTCTTATTTGTTAGACCTAAGTCAGCCTCTAGGATACCCTATAAATAAGAAAAGACAATTCTATCTATGGGTCAGAAGATGCTCACAGCTCACTTTCTCCTCCATTCTCACATTTATCACTTTTATTTGGTTGAGGGCAAGATTCCTGATTGGGCAGCTTACTAAGACGTGGATAAACCATAGCAGAATATAAAAAATTCTATACAGCTCCCACCTGTAATTTCAGCACTGTGGGAGGCTGATGTGGGAGGATTGCTTGAGCTCAGGAGTTCAAGATTTGTCTGAGCCAGAGTGAGACCCTGACTCATGAAAAAAAATGAAAACCCAGCTGGGTGCTGCAGTGAGCACCTGTAATCCCAGCAGTTTCAGAGGTTGAGGCAGCAGGATGCCCACAGGCTGAGTCTGAGGTTGCAGTGAGCTATGATGCCATTGCACTCTTCTCAGGGCATAAGGCAGAACTCTGTCTCCACCAAAAAAAAAAAAAATCTATACAGAGACTTTTGTTTCTCTTGCCAGCTGGGAAGTGGTGATGAAATCTTTTGTAGCCATTAGGATCACTCATAATCCAAGACTTCAGTACAGTTAGGAAGAATGAAATAGAGAATATAATTCAGCTTGCACGATTCTCAGACCCGTCTATCTCTACCCTAGACAAGAGAAGTTCTCTACTTGGCCCAGCTTACTCACCAGAGATTGCACTGGCTTGAGGGATCAAGGACCTAATCAGCAATGAAGTTTGGCTTAATCAATCAATGGGGCATTTTCTGTTATATATTTCCCTTTAAAGCAGCAGTTCTCAACGTGTGGGTCACGACCCCTTTGGGGGGTCTCCTGCATATCAGATATTTACATTACAAATCGTAACCATAGCAAAATTACAGTTATGAAGTAGCAATGAAAATAATTTTATGGTTAGGGGTCACCACAACATGAGGAACTGTATTAACAGGTCACAGCTTTAGGAAGGTTGAGAGCCACTGCTTTAGAGCCATATAGGGGGGAAATGGATGAAAGTCAGGATTTTAAGTTCTCTGGTCACCTGCTTATTATCTCCATCATCATCTTCAGCTTTGTCACCTGGCAGAAAATTGGACTTGATAGGATTCCAGAGGTTTGGGCTTTAACTCTGACTTCACCACTAACAAGTAGTATCATCTCAGATGCTAATTTATCCCATTGGTGTCTCTTTTCTTGATAAAATGAATCAAATATATAACAGGCATAAATTTATAGTTTTGGTATTAATAATAAAAAAAAACATGTACTTAATATTCAATTGAGAACGAGAACATTACAAGCATCTTTAAAGTCCCCACGTGTTCCATGTAGCCTTTCCCAGTAGCATCTCCTTATCTCCCTTTTCCCTCACGATGTAGCCATTATTCTGACTTTTGTTTTAATAATCCTTCAACTCTTTGACAATTTTTCTTTTGATATAATTTCAGATTTACAGGAAAATTCAAGAGTAGTACAAGGAAATCCTGAATACAGATTTACCATCTGTTTACATGTTGTTCATTTGCTTTATTACATACACAAACACACACATTTCTTTCTTTTATGAACCATCTGAGAATAATTTGCAGATATTTTTCCCATTTACTTCTAAATGTGACTATTTTTGATAAACAAAGACAGTGTACACTATGGTTTGAATATTTGTCCCCTCCAAAACTCGTTTAAAATGTATTCCTCCATGTGGCATTATTGAGTTCCCACCAGCAAGAAGGCCCTCACCTGATGTAGCAACCTTGGATTTGTCAGCCTCCATAGCTGCAAAAAGAAAGAAATTCCTTTTGAAATAAACAAACCTACTTTTAGGTATTTTATAAGTAACAGAAAATGAGCTAAGACAAGAAATAGGGGTGATTTTGCTAATACCAAGTACCTGAATATGTGAAGTGGCTTTGGAAATTGGTAATAGGCAAAGCCTGGAAGAATCTGAAGTTTCAGGCTAGAAAAAGCCTATAGTCTTATCAACAGAGCACTGAAGGTGATTTTGGTGAGGGCTTAGAAGACAAGTAGACTAGAGAGAGTTTAGAACTCTGTTGAGGGCTCTGCGCCTGTGGCTCAAGTGGCTAAGGTGCCAGCCACATACACCTAAGGTGGCAGGTTCGAATCCAACCTGGGCCCGTCAAACAACAATGATGGCTGCAACCAAAAAAAAGAGGTGGGCATTGTGGCGGGCACCTGTGGTCCCAGCTGTTTGGAAGGCAGAGGCAGGAGACTCGCTTTTGCCCAGGAGTTGGAGGTTGCTGTGAGCTACAGCACTCTACCCAGGGGGAAAGCTTCTTGAGGCTCTGTCTCAAAAAAAAAGAACTCCTTAGAGATAGCTGAAGTGGTCAAGATGAAAATGCTAATAAAATCAAGGCCTCTGACAAGATTGCAAATGGACCTGAGAAACAACCATCAGAAACTGGAATCAAGGCTGTTCTTGATACACATTGACCAAAAAAAAAAAAAAAAAAACTGGCTGACCCATGTCCATGCCTGTAGGAGACACCAAGAGCCAGACGACATCCGAGCAAGATGATCTGCAGCTGAGGCGTGGACCTCAGGCCATTGGTCTACAGGAGTTCCTTGTGGAAGAAGACCCCGTGCCCTCAGCCCGTAGTCATTGTTAATTTCTCCCCTCACCTGTATCATTCCATTTCAATAAAAGGCTGGTGCGGAGGTTGCTGGAGACTACCCGGAAAGTAAGGGCTAGCCCCCCTTTCACAAGCTTGTATTTCTAATCCACCTCTCTCCTGGTTCCTTCCTGCGCTAACCGAGACCAGGGCCATAGGAGTCCAACAGGTCGTGACATATGCCTGAGGGTTCTGAGGAAGGCTGAACTGGAGAGTGATCGATTAAGGTGTCTGACAGAAGAAATTTCTAAAAAAAAATAGATTCATATGGTTACTTTTGACTGCTTATGCTGAGATTTGGGAACACAGAATAATTGAAATGTGGGATTTATAACTAAAAGGGAAGCAAGGAAAACATATTTGGAAAAACTCTCAGCCTGGCCACACAGACTGAAAAATTATGTTCTCTAGGGGGACTCGGAGGGGCCTGCTGGTCCCTGGTGGGGGGGCTGCTGAGTGCTGCTCTTTGCCAAAAAAAAAAACTGTGTTCAGGAGAGGGAATCAAGGTGTAGTCCAGCAACCATAGCAGAGAGAAGACAGATAGGTACTTTGCCTCAGAATAATGGAAAAAAGACCCTGAAAACATTGCTCAGATTTTTGAGGTGCCCCTCCCATGTCAGGCCCAGAGACCTAGGAAGGCTTAATGATTTTCGAACATAAGCCTGGGACATTCTCCACGGACTCACTGCCCAGGTCCACTTTAGGATTCTGCTTCCTGTACCCTGGCAAGGCGCTCCACAGCCACCCCTGCTGCGTCTCAAGTGGCCCCAAGTGCAGCTCATGCTGCTACTCTGGAAGGTAAAATTCATGAACGTTGGCAGAGTACACATGGTGTTAATTCTGCAGCTTGGCGGAGAGCAAAAACCCTGGCGGCTTGGTATCCCCCACCCAGATATCAAAGGATATTGTAGAAAGTCTGGGGACCCAGGCACAAACTAGTCATAAGGACAGAGCCACTGCAGAGAACCCCCACTAGAGCAAAACCAAGCATAAAAGTGGGATTTGAGCTGACATGGCATGTCCCACACACTGTACTCCATGATTGCATTAATGTACACAACTATGATTTAATGAAAAAAAAACCATAAGGGAGCCAGGGGTGGGTCCACCACTGGACCTTAGAACTTTAGAGTCAGCAGCAGCAGGCAACACCCACCTGAGAAAGCTTCAGGGACTGAACCTCAGTTTATCCAAGCAACCATGGGGTCTACATCCAGCAAAGCCACAGGGGTAGGGCTGTCTGAGTCCTTGGCATCCCAACCCCTCTCCAAGTGATTTCACATGAAATCAGAAGAGATTATTCTCTAACTTTGAGATTGAATGTCTTCCCTGATGGGTTCCAGGCTTGTCTGGAGTCTGTTACTTCTTTCTTTTTGCCTATTTCACCCTTTTGGAATGAGAATGTCTATCTTATGCTTTTGTATCTTTTTTTTTGTTTTTTGCAGTTTTTGGCCAGGGCTGGGTTTGAAACCACCACCTCTGGCATATGGGGCCCCCTACTCCTTTGAGCCACAGCAACTGCTCATGCCTTTGTATCTTGAAAGCAAATAATTTGTTTTGATTTCAAACTCACACATGAGACTCTGGGCATCAAATGTTTTTGAGTTGGTATTGGAACAAATTAAGATTTTAAGGCCATCAAAATGGACTGAATGTAATTTGTATGTGAAAAGAATATGAGATTTGGGGGACTATGGCAGAATACAGAATATTTCTCCCCTCTTAATCTCATGCTAAAAGTTAATCTCCAATGTTGCAGTATTGGGAAGTGAGTGGGTCATGAGGACTTTTCCTTTATGAATATATAGATTAATTCATTAATGGGTTAGTGGGTTAATAGACTAATGGGGTATCAGAGGAGTGGGACTGGTCACTTTATAGAGCTGGCATACTTGAGCTGGCATACTTAGCAGCCTCTGCAGAGTCCCCACCAACAAGTAGGCCCTCACCAGATGTGACTCCTCTGCTTTGAACCTCTCAGCCTTCACAAGGAACAAACTTTTTTGAATAAATTATTCAGTTTCAGGTATGCTATTATAAGTAACAGCAAAACCTGGTCAGATCAGGATACCAAGCCACAGGTGGACCTAGCCCATCACTATAGACTTACCCCATTAACACACTCGTGTTTAAAACTGCTGAGAAGGAGCTCATTATACATTCTGCCACATATTAGGTACTTAATTATATATTCTTCATTGCATATTGTGCCAAATCCTGAATCCAATTTGTACGCGTATTCCCTCTGAGGTAAATAACTCTGTTTCTGGGGAAAAGTTCCCAAAGTTTCATAATGGGCTGCAATTAAGACCATCATATTTGTTTTAGAATTCCACTGCTAGAAATAGTGCATCTCTTTGGGATGGATGGCAGCGGAAAATCTGAACCGTGTCCATATTAAATGGATGTCACCTTCAGTGAGTAATCTTCAAGAAACTGCCAGGGGAAACCGATCATTAGAAGAGGGTGCTTGATTCCATTTACCAATAGTCTGAAGCAAAATTTTGATTTAGTTCCCCAATTGTATCTCTAACCACTGTGTCCCTTGCAATGTATACTTGCTCCAGCAACCCAAGTATTTGTCATTCCTTACACACAGCATTTAGTAGTAATAAAATGCTGTAACTATTTACTATTTTAGAGTTTCATATCTAAAATCTCATTTTATTCTCTAATTTTTACCTTCACATGTGCTTGCTCTTCTGTCCACTAATAATATCAGTCACCCCCCCACCCTCCTTTTTCACACATTTCAATAACTGCTTTTCAGCTACTGTTCTGTCATTCTGTTAAGTAGATAGCACTGCTGGCTGTACTGGGGTACAAAGGGTGGCACCCCCAACTTGGTGTTGTTCCACCTTGATTCTGCCCACAGCAGTTGCCCACACTTGGAGAGGAAGGAACGTCCTACCAGTCCACCACCCAGAACACAGTGTGCCACCTGCAAACAAATGCTGGAATTGGATCTGGTAATTAGCTGAGTTCAGAGGAGAAACATATAGCGGTGAACAAATTGTCTTCTTGTCAGGGTGGGGGTTGTAACTGTGTGCTCAGAGAATGCAGAGTTTCAGGCCAGGTTTAATGAACAGGAGAGAGAAAGAAACCCACTTGGGCAGGGCTGAAGATAAATAAAATCTCTTGCCTGTCAACACCAAAAGAGTCATCACCACCAAATGCAAAAAAAAAAAAGAAAGAAAAAGAAAAGAGAACTTTGAAGAACTATAAGTTGAGTCACAGACAATTCACTAAAGAGATTATAAAACAGAAAGCAATCCCACCATTTATATATCTAGACAGATATAATCTATTCCATGTAAGTTATTGTCTTTTCTCAAAAGAAAATAAAACTTTAATTTTAAGAAAAGCAGCTAGTTACAAGCTGGGGCCTGATGCCTAAGGTAAACACCCTCAGAGACAGAGAAACAGGGCACCCACCTCCCGGATCACGTTTCAAAGACAAGGCTCCAAGGCCCCCAAGAAAGACATTCCTGGGAGGCAAAACTGTCAAGAGGCTCATTTAGCTTTTAAAGAGATTTACTTGGATGTCAAACAGACAGAGTACAATTCCAAGCTCTCCAGAGGGCTGCTAAAAGAAAAGGGAAGTGGAAATTTCTCTTTTTTGGAAACCAGAAAAAATTTAAAATTCTTTTTTTTTCTGGTGTGTGTTTGGGGAGTAGTTTGTTTGTTTGTTTAGTTTATTGGTTTGTTTTCTTTAAGATTTGTAGACCTGTAGGTTATTAGCCAGTTCTCATTTATTCTGTCCCTGTGTCTGGTCTGTGCCTCACGTGGCTTATGCTTGTGCCTATCCTTCCCGTTATGGGTTAGTTAGTCCCTTAGGAAGCCTGTGACTTTTAACACCGCTCTCCCACCAACTCCCCAACTCCCTTCCACACAGCTCTGGGAGACATGATGTGATTGTTTAGCTCTTGAATAACTCAGTATCCAAATAACCCAGGTTCCTACCCATCCGTTTTACTGCCTTTGACCAGGCAGCCTTAACACAAAGCTTCTAAACTTCAAATTGTACCCTGTCACCTGGGGAGCTGATTAAAAATGTAAGCTCTTAACTCAAGAGGTCAGCAGTAGACCCAAATTTCTACATATCTAAGAAGTTCCCCAGTGATGCAATGAAACCTTGCTTTGAATAGGAAGGTCTGGGGGATGACTCAGCTCTTCCTGAGGTCCAGAAATGTCCTTATTTATCTGTCTCTCATATAGCTGATTTTCCTTGTGCAGTCTGTGGCTATTAATTTATTAACTTATTTGGCAATAGTTATTAAATGCATACTGTATGATAAGCATTCCTTAGGCAGGCTCTCTCTCCCTCCTCCCCTCCGCCACGCTGCTGTGGCTAGTGCTGCTATCCCTTCAAACATGGAACTGCAACTCGGAACAGCTTCTTCCCAAACCCTGCAGCTGATGCTCCATCTTTCTCCAGCTTGTCCCTAAGATGATGTATTTGTTTTCCATTTGAATTTGCCAGGACAGTTCACACTGTAAATGTTTTCTCCTTTTGTCTGTTCATGAAAATTAATTACAAGTTGGAATATGTCCTTTGTCAGAAGACATGTCCTGGCTTTTTTATTTGGAAAATATGGGGACAGAGTATAAAACCTTTGGCTACAATTCTCTGTCCCTTTCGGCCCACAGCTGTCATCACTGCTTCTGGCTCCATGATGAACACCTCTGCTTTGCAGTCTGTGGTTCTGATCCTGCTTGCCAGGGGCAGAGATAGATGAGGGCTTCCAAGAGCTCTTCAGCACCAGCCTTCTCAGATTTTGTGACTCCTTGTGACAGGCTTGGGGCTTGGAATGTGAGCTGGGGGGTGGGGTGCCCTGGGAGGACGGTTGAGCTGTGTCTGCCAGCTGATTGAGTGCCGCCAGCGAAGACACCCTCAGTGACCAGCAGGCCTGGTAGTAATGAACAACAGTGATTGGTGCTAAGAACTAACCCCTGCGTTCCTCTCCCCTCACAAGTGCCACATGATCTAATCTTGAAAATTACTTTTAAAATGTTTTCTTTTGATCTTCCAAATCACTTTAAACGCTCTCCAATTGGCATCAATTAACATCAAAGTGATTACTTTCTGAGCTTCTGAGATGTCAAGGTTGCAGGCAGCCCCTTTCTGAGGCTTTACTTTGCAGCTACTGCTTCAAATGGGTGAAATGGCGCAGGTCTGCCTGTATATTTGGTGTTGGTCTGGGGAGCACAGCCCAGCCAGGTAGTGACAGCTTGCTCTCCAGCCCAAAACAGCACAGAGGAGGCCCCAGGGTTCAGTTTTTGCCATCCCCTCTCACAAAAACTGCCCATGTCTCCCCACTCTGCACAGGCAATAGTCACACTGGATTCTGTCCCTAACATCCCTTTCTAGCCGATCTCTTGCCGCTTCTCCCTGCATGCTATGGTCCAGCCCTGTTAGTGGGATGGATACTTTGCTTATGTTGTTTTGAACAATCTCCTTTTTTTTTTTTTTTTTGCAGTTTTTGGCCGGGGCTGGGTTTGAACCTGCCACCTCCAACATATGGGGCCGGCACCATACTCCTTTGAGGCACAGGCGCTGCCAGAACAATCTCCTTTTTAACTCATCAAAACCCTACCTGTCGGCTCAGCGCCTGTGGCTCAATCGGCTAAGGCACCAGCCACGTACACCTAAGGTGGTGGGTTCGAATCCCCAGCCTGGGCCCGCCAAACAACAATGATGGCTGCAACCAAAAAAAAAAAAAAATGGCCAGGCATTGTGGCAGGTGCCTGTGGTTCCAGCTACTTGGGAGGCGGAGGCAGGAGACTCGCGCTTGAGCCCAGGAGTTGGAGGTTGCTATGAGCTGTGATGCCATGGCACTCTACCCAGTGGGATAACTTGAGGCTCCGTCTCAAAAAAAAAAAAAAACCCTACCTGTCCTCCAGGGCCTCGGGAGGCCCTCCAGAAGACTTGCTTACTGTTTTTAGTTCTCCCAGAGCTTTTGCTCATGGTACCAGCACTGCAAATATTTACAGGTCACACTCCCACTGTGGTTAGCTCTACATTAGTGTTCTCTCTCTCACTATAAATTTGTTGGGGGGGTTACTTGTGTGTCTACAGTCTCTAGATGGTATCAATCTTTGTATTCCCCGTGTCTAACACTATACCCAGTGCAAAGCAAGTGCTCACTAATCATTAGTCAAACACACAAAAGTGTCATTATTCATGTATGGGAGTGCTGAAAATTCTGACAGCAAGGTGCCCAGAGGAGAGTGAAAGGTTTCAGGTAAAGCCAGTGTTGCGATATTGTGATGTCAGTTACAATTAATCGGGGAAGCACTGCTGCCCATTACAGACCCTTACTCATGAGAATCAAGATAATTAGAGTTTCCATGCCAATCTAAGGTCTAGAAAAGAGGTTTCATGTTACCATATATGCACATACCCATCTGAATCCCACGCAGAAGGGGCCTGGCCTTTCAGAGCCCTGCCCATCTTCCACTAAGGCAGAGCTGAAATGGCTTCTCATCCAGAGTTCTCTTGATGAAAGCCTGTCAACACCAAAACCCTTGCAATACAATTAGTTCTTGACCCACCAGAAACTATTTCTTCTCCTCAAATTAAGTGATTGTTAATTTCCCTGAATTCACTTAAAGTTTCAAAATTTCAAGGGATTTGAAACAGAAACACAATGCCTATGGCCTGGATTAACAGTCTCTGAGATTGACTTTTTAAGAGCTTTTATTTGACTAAATTATGCACATCATAAAGCCTCTTTTGCAATAAATTATTCACCAGTGCTTTCAATTGCTCACGCTAAATAGCTACTCTATGTAAAAGAAGAATTACTGTTTTGAACTTCTTCATTACTGTCTAAGCCAGATATTCTCATCATTTCTCTATAAACCTGCAATCAACTAGGAACTTAGTCACCTTGGAGTTCTTGGCAACAATTCATCCTCCTCTCACACATTTCTAAGCACAGTCCTGGACCTGGAAAAATGTGCATTTCATCTGCACAAGATCCCAATGCAATAGATATTATATTATCCCCACTTGACAGACGAGCTAACTGACACTGGAAGGATGTCAGCAAAACCAGGATTTACACCGAGGTATCTCAGACACAAATCATGCACACTGCTTGCAGGAAAGAGTGTTCTCAAGGCTTCACTGAAGATTCCTATTGTGTTACTGGATCTTTGGCAGGGGAGAGAAACTTTGGCTCAATGATAACATGTCTAAAGCATCCTGTAAAACCAATTTTATCTCCAGTATAACTTTGCCTACTCCCTTCCCCATTTATGCTAATAGCTCTTTCTCCTTTAATTGAGTCACACTTGAAACCTCAATGTCTTCTTCTGGCCTTCCCGCCATCCTTTGATGCAATTTGTCACCCAATATCGACTCTTTAGGGCAGTCTCTCACATTGGCCCTGCATCCCTCAAACGGGCAGCTCCACAGTAGCGCCCTCAAGTCATTTTCTTAATAAAATACCATCAGTGATTTCTTAGTCTCTTTGGGATCCAGTCTGAGGACTTTTGAGGTCTGTGAGGATCTGATGTCAAGCTGCCCCTTCACAGTCCCTCTTTCACCCCAGCCACTGCCCAGCACCCAGGGCAGCCACTTGGGCAGGAAGTTCAAGGACATGAGTGTTGTGCTCAGACTTTTCCTGCATTTCTGATTAAATTTTCCAATAGCTCTGTGACATAAACACTAATACTGTCATCATTTTGAAGATAAGGAAACCGAGGCCTGAGGTTAGTTATCATTAAGAAAGGGTATCAGTGCACCCCAAGGGCCATTCAGATGATAAAACACTAGGCTAGTGAAAGGAAAGCCACTCTACTTCCAGTGTGCTTTTGGCTAATGCTGTCTTACAAGTTTAAAATGAACCTGCTGCTTGTGTCCACAGCTGCGGGATACAAGATTAGAAAATGACTCCAGCCAGGCCTGAGGACTTGCACAGAGCTTGCTTTATGCCAACTCACTTTACCCCTTCGCTTTATAAGCTACTCGGTTAGCAGAGGAGAGGCGATGGTCTTTGAGACAACAGTCCACCATTTCCTTAGGCTGCTGGCATTTGAACAAACCACCTTTCCTTCACCAATACCTGCCTATCACCTCTTACCTCTTGTGTCCAGCTCTTGGGTAGTGGACAGCTGAATCTGTGTTCAGCAGGAAAGGTAGAACTAGGCTCAGAACAAAGCCTTCTCACTGACTTGCCATTCCCTGCACCACACCACTCTTTTCAGAGTTTAGGATTTTCTCCCCAGCTTCTCACCAGACCCTACACATTGCTGCCTCTGTGTCTCTGCCCTGGTACAAATTCTAATTTGGAATTCCTTCCTCCTCTTAACCTGCACAAATGCACACAGTTATTATTCATTGTTATTTTCATTTAATAAACATAGGATTTTTAAATTTAAAATGTTTTATTGTGAAATATTTCAACGATTATGCTTTACATTTTTAAAAAATAAAATCTTTTTACCAATTAAAGTATGCACTATATTATACACAGTTGAAATCTTTGTCAAAACTTAATATGCTGATATATTTTCCTGAGATAATTTTATTAAAAATAAAATGTACCCTTGCTGGATGCCATAGCGCAATGTGCCAGCCCCACACACCAGGGACCGTGAGTTTGAACCTTGTGTGAAGCTGATTAACAAAAAAAAAGAAGAAGAAGAAGAAAGAAAGAAAAAAGATCCTAAACCTATTCTTTTCTTCCCTATCCCAGAAAGAGTTAATATCATGAACTTAGTTTTCATTATTGCTAGGCATGTTTTTATAAACTTAGTGTGTATGCACGTGTAAAAACCAATACACAGTGAGTTTGCACATATTCAGACCATAATCATACCTTTTGACAACTCTTTTTTTCACTAAATATTTTATCTTTGAAATCATTTTTTCTATGTTGAAATAGGCAACTCTAGTATATTTACTTTAATTTTTAATACTATTATATTTTATGTGATTATTTGTTTTTTGTTTTTGAAACAGAGTCTTACTTGGGCACCGTTGGTAGAGTGCCATAGTATCTTAGCTCACAGCAACCTCAAACTCTTGGGCTCAAGAAATTCTCTTGCCTCAGCCTCCAAAGTAGCTGAGACTACATGAGCCCACCTATTTTTTTTTGAGATGGGGTCTTGCTCTGGCTCAGGCTGGTCTCAAACCTAGGAGCTCAGGCAATCCACCCCGTCAGCCTCCCAAGTGCTGGGATTACAGGTGTAAACTACTGCACCTGGCTTGATAGTTCATTTTCTTTTTCCATTTTTGTGTTAACAGACGCTTAAATTCCTTCCAATCTTTTGTTTTTACAAATGATTTTTCAATTACTATCCTTAGACCATTATCCATGTGTTCAAATACAAATGAGTTTAAGATAAAATATAATCCTTTGTTGAAGAGGACACACTTCTGTTAACTTCTGGTTATTGCCAAAACACTCCAAAGTGTTGCCACCCAGCCAAGTTCATCTGCCCACTGCCCAAGAGAAAGGCAATATCCAGAGACAGCAGACAGCAGGGTTTACAATAGAGAAAGGCTTTATTCTATATAGTACTAAGTGGGAAGGTGGGAGTGGTTTCTCAAATATGCCTCCCCAACAATTGGGGAGACTAGGTTTTTAAAACCAGTTTGGTGGGTTTAGGATTAGGCAATCAGAGTCTGCGAATTGGTTGGCTTTAGTGTGGAATCATCATTCCTTTGGTATGGGCTGTTGTGTAGGTAAGTAAGTCACTGGAATGCAGGGCCTTGGGTGAAGACTCCAAGATCAATTGAGTAACTTTTTTGGCCTGGGTGACTCAGTCATTCCACTGGAAAGCAGGACCCAGAAGATATCTCAAAACCTACCCCTAGGTTCTGAACAGGTGAACTTATTTATGGAGAAGAGTTAAGAATCTTTACAGCTACCAGCTGTTTCTGCTATAGTAACAATTACAGATAAACATGCAAACAAGGGGATAGTCACTATTATCAAGCAAATGAGAGGATAGTGGCTAATTGTCACCCTTTCTTTTTAGCTAATCCTGCTCCCTCACAACATGTGGGGGCCCTTACTCTTCTCTCCTTTCACTCCATCAGGCTGTAAGGGCAGTTTCAATCCCCACTGGGCTTTTACCCCAGGTGCAGGTAATGAAAAGAGAAAGTGCTGATAACCACTCTGACTTCTTCAAGCTGACACAGGGGATAGTCGGGGTTGGGCCCAGGGTAAAAGAGATGAAACCATTTGGCAGGCACCACCTGCAAATATCCATGAGTGCTGAGTTTTGAGTTTGAGGTTTGCATGATGAGAACATTAGTATTCTTATTTACAGCCTAAAAGAACAGTGGAACACAGGACAGATAATACTTAGCTTTAAGAACCCCTCTAGAACTGACATGGCATTTGAGGCAATCCAAGTGAGTATTTTGGAAAATCAATTAACTGTGGGGCCACGTGTGGGGCTCTGTTACAGCCATACCTCTTATTGGAAAATTTTTCTACTCAGGTTTGAATTTCTCCTACAGTATCAGTAGGTAACATCTAATACTATGCAGACTCCCTCTTATTTAGTCAACAGGAAAGCTAGCACTGCCTGATTGTGTTTTAGGGGGTAAATATTTCCTTTTTTTCAATTCCCATTTTGAAACAAAAAGGTTTTAAATATTAAAACTTGAAATTTTATCTTATGACTAAACAGCAGTAAAGAAAACCTGACTACTTTATAGCATTCTGTATCTTTCAACCCATCTATCACTCCTGTCAACAGATCCGTTAAAAACAGCTGGGTCTCATTCCATGAGCTGGCATTGCAGACAAGGCTAGAATCTAATATAGGTAGATCATAGTTGTTCATTTTTGAATCATATCTTTCTCGCTCTAGTTTCTCCTGTCATTAAAGACAAATAATAACAGGACTAATTTACTTGCCAAAATAAATTTTGTTCTCAGTATACCGAGCCTGATTATTTGCATAAAGTGCAGTAAGAATAATTATTAACCACATGATAGGCTTTTCTATAAGGATCACCTGTGCCATTAGATACTCGCATTCATTGCATAAACTCCTCTTTTCTTGAGGTCCTAAAATGACGTAAGTTTCCTGGACCTATTAGGACTCGATATCCTTTACTCTTCACAGATCAGGAAAAGTTATTGATGAGTTATCTGGCCAATTTTTCCAACAGGTTCTCTATTGGCCTTATAAAGTGAGCTTTAATTTCTTAATATAGTCTGAACACCTCTGAAAATAAGCCATTCCAATCAGTCTTGGCAAAATAAGCAGGGTCTTTCATTGTGTTCAACAAGAAAACAAATGCATATTGAACTTATGCAAATAAGTATCTTGCCATAAATTAAGAATACTTACAAATGATTTTCAAATTCTGGGGATTTCAAGTAGAGAGAAAAATAAACTTTTCAATTTTTGCTTACAAGTATACACTTTGTTGTAAGGTATAAATAGCTCAAAAGACAGAAAATCATTGTCCTTCCTTCTTAAAAATAACATAGAAAGAATCAGCAATGTTTTGAACAAAAAGTCACAAAAATTAGTTCAGCCTCATGTAATTTCTGTTCTATTTCAGGTTGAGTTAGCAATACTCATGGACATGTCAGTTTCTAATTAAAGTCTGGAAGTTTGCCTTGTTTTAATCCAATGGTATAATGTGTATGAGAAATCTCTATTTAGAAGAATTTGTCAGTCCTTTTCATGACTTTCCTTGGAGGACAAACTTCAGACTTAGCCAATTCAAAAAAAAAACCACTTTCTGAAATGATTGATGATTTAAAATGAAATAATAATTGTCTACAGATGATGGAAGTCTTAGATTAGCCATGGTTATAGAGACAATTAACAAACAAAGTTGGTCATTTTTATGGCATACAACAATGGCATGATAACCATAATTATTACTATGACGTATTATACCAAGACATATCAGTATTGTACAATGTTGAAACATATATTAATAACATGTACATACAAACATAATGCAAAAAAAGTTAAACGCCATTTCATATCTGACAATGTTTCCATATAGTCTTAACATAACAAATAAGCCTAATATGTCCCTTTTAGACTGTTGGAGATGCTAATATTTTAAAAAGAAAGTTTAAAGTCAAAAAGCCTGGATTTAGAATTTTGATTTGGAAGCTTTGATAAATATCAAAAGCTTAAAACATTTATTCAAATAGAAATCATAAGACATTCATTTAACCAAGTGTGATAGTTGTCAAAAGATTCTAAAGATGATACAAGAAGTCACATGGGTATAAGTGTTAACCCTTTTAAAGTTTAATTTTGCAGTTGCCAAAAGGGTTTTAAAAAAAAGAAAAGAAAACCTTCTGGAGTACAATTTTTTAATTATAGGGAAGAGGTAATATAATTTCATCAAGAGAAAATTAATGTCTCAGGAAAACTCTGTTGGTTTAACCAAATTTTTATTAATTATAGCCATCCATATCACATAAAAATTCTTGCATAAATTCCCTCTTATAAGTTCTATCCCAACTTGCACAGATGATCTATAAACATGTTTAAAAATCTGCTGTTTCAGGCCAGGTGCTGTGGCTCATGCCTGTAATCTCAGAACTCCGGGAGGCTGGGGTGAGCAAATCACCTGAGCTCACAGGTTCGAGATCAGCCCGAGCTAGGGTCAGACCCTGTCTCTAAAAATAGCGGGGCGTTGTGTTGGGTGCCTGTAGTCTCAGCTATTTGGGAGGCAGAGGCAAGAGAATCTCTTGAGCCCAAAAGTCTGAAGTTGCTGTGGGATATGATGCTATAGAACTCTACCAGGGGGCAACAAAGTGAGTCTCTGCCGCAAAAGAAAACAAATTCTATTTCATCCTTGCTTTCCTTTTCTTAAATAACCAGTCATTCTATCTCAGGACAAAAGTTGACCACAAAAGATATTTTCTTACACAATATTATTCTCCTTTCTGTTTAATCTTTCTTACCAAAAACACTTTTCATAAAACAAGATTAACAGTTTACTATAAAGTTAGTCATTCACTTAGCCAAACTGACAATTAAAAGATTTTAAAAAATAAAAATCTTCTTTAATAGAGAAAAGACTCAGTTTTCAAGCAATCATGACCCTTAATATAGACAGCTAAAGACTCAGTTTTTCAAACAATCATAGATCTCATATACACAGTTGAGATATTATACAAGTCAAAGGTATACAAAAATCTTTTGTTATGTCTATCAACATCATATGACAATCTTGTTTAAAAGGAAAAAATCAAATTATTTTGTTGTAATAGTATATTATTATAAAGCCAATTTTAATAAAATCTTGTAAACAAATCCACCTAACTTTAATCAATTTTAGCATAAATTAGGTTTTAGAAATCTTTTATAAACTTTTTTTATATCTGTTTAGTTCTAGCCATCCTTTACTTATTTAATTTAGAACAGTTTTAAAACCCATAAATTAGATAAAATTATCTTATAACCTTTCTCTTTAAAAAAAAAAATCTTATTTGGTTACCAGAATTATTTGTCTTTTATATAGTAGTTTTAATTATATATTATAATCATAATGTTAACTCTTAGAGAAACCTATAAAGTTAACTGTTATCAGTCTCTAATTTTATTTGTACACCTAAATTTATTTAGTTTTTTAAACCACATAAAAATAAGACATCAAAGTATACAAACTTAAAATTATATTTAACAATTACTATTTTAATATTGTATCTTATAAATGTTAGACATTTTATCTTTTTTTAACTTTACATAACAGGACTTTTAAACTTTAAATTACTGAAAAGAGTTTTGAAACTATAACATAAGTACCATTCCTAATCCTGTTCCTTGTTCTCCTGGATCTCTCTCACACGGCCATGTGGCATCAAAGATAGCTGCAAAGGAGCAGGGACTATCACTGTCTTTAATTCATTTACCAGGTGCAGAGTTCAAGACAGAAAACAGGATGACTAGAGAATCAAATTCCTATTGGACTAGCCAAGGGACAAAGCTGGGACAGGGAAGAAGAGGTCGTGTGGCCTAGACCAGATTTTATAGATGTTGTTCTAGGCACTGAGAATGTCCCCATGAAGCCAGGAAAGTAGTCTGCAACATGGAGTCTGAAAAGCTAGGTGAAGCAGTACAGTTCACCTAGTCTGCTTAGCTCACATTCTCCCCACCACCATTATCTAGTTAAGGTTTCACTATGTTTGTAAGGATGTTTGCCTCAAGAAACCCTGAGGAGGTAGTCACACATAAACAGCAGGTATTGTGATATTGGTAGAGTAAAGGTTACTTTGACTATCTAATGTTTTCTCTGATGATTATCTTAGATATTATGTTAAGTGAAAATCATCTTTAAGTTGTTTAAACATTTTGTACTGTTAGAAAAGAGACTACTTTGATGTCACTTCCTGTTAGATAACATTTAAATTTTCTAGATTGGTTTCCTTATATTTTACTATAAAAGTTAATAGAATTGTGGGCAGTGCCTCTGGCTCAAAAGGTTAGGGCACCCGTCCAATATGCTGGAGGTGGCAGGTTCAAACCCAGCCCCAGTCAAAAACTGCAAACAAATAAACAAAGTTAATCAAATTGTAACTGAGGCAGAAGAGAATTAAGCAGGTACTCCCACTGTTCTCCAGATTCACAGGCCTTCTGACAAAGTTTGGTGACCCTATCCCTTCTCTGCATATTGGCGGACAGTGACAGGTGACTAGCCCTTCTTTGTCCAGTAACAATGAGACCCCCCCTTCCGTGGCCACCTATACAGACCCCAGATTTCAAAGACTCAAAAACTAAAAACATAAGCTCACAGTTAAATCAAGCAAAATTTAGAAATATTACAGAACAGCAGTAGTTATATGACATTAAAACACCTGAACTTAAATGACAATTTTAAAACTGATTTAATTTATCGAAGATTACCAAAGTCACATAACTAAAAGGTATCCAAATTTTTTCCTGTTTTTCTAATAAAATATTTGATTTAAGCACTTATTTTTAAGATGATTAATTAGACCTCTTTTGCATATTTTGGTGGTAAAATGAAGAACACACACAACATGCATGGACACACAAACAAACATACAGATACACAGATGGAACTAGAATTTATATTTGCCAGCTTTTAAATATTTATATATACATATTTTTTTAATTCAGACTATCAATCACTTCATTATCTACTGTTCTGTGCTAAACAATTGTTAGCTATGCAACAAATTTGACCTTTGTAGAAAGATGACTCCTAGGTTATATAAGGCAGAGAATTTATATTTTGAAAGCACAGAGCTAAGACTCAAAGTCTAAATATTACACCACCATTTGCTCATACCAAAAAGGAAAAACAGTTTGCATGTAAAGCTTTAAAATGAGATGGACACAGAGGTACCCTAAACAAAAGTGAGACTTGTCATGTAGGTTTAGAACAATGATGAGCATATCCAGTGAGTCTGTCCTTTCTCTCAGGCATTCTTACAAACAAAAATTTCCTTTATATATGTAAATTCATTTAAAAAAAACTTTTAAGATATCCAATTTGGGAGGCTGAGGTTGGGAAATCACTAAACCAGTTGCTAATCAGAGCCAATCTAATCCCAGACTCAGATCTAGTTTCCAAATCTATCGCAGTGTTTCTTGCAACTTTCAAACCAGCTAGGATCAGAAATGTTCTCAAGTAAATTCACAAATTTTTCAGAATCTAAGAGATGACTTAACCTTAGCCCCAGTAATGGACACAACCTGCCAGGTACCTCACATGTCCATATGGTGTTTGGGGGAGGACTCTTTGGAACTTACTTCTGACAAATTGAATTTAACAGAGTTTAATTGAGCAAAGAATAATCTGCACATCAGGCAGCTGAGCCAAAGCAAGTTCAGAGAGACTCCAGCACTGCAATGTGGTTAAAGATCCATAAACAACATAGCTTAGGTGGTCAGCAAAGAGGAAGAAGGAGAGACGAGTGAGGGCAAACAGGGCTAACGCTTGGCTGGGACAGGCATCTGACATTTTCACTTCTGGACATTTTAACTAAAATACCTTCTATGTGAACCCAATGAGCCTTAACACAGGTTATAACTTAATCAAGGAAGCAAGGAGTGTCTCCAAAAAGGTTAAAAAAAAAACTTGGTTTCTGTGAGACACAAAAATGGCTGGACTTGACAAAAGAAGAGTTCCACTGGCCTTAAGCTGAACTGGTTCCACATTTTCTGTCCTGCCTTATTCTCTAATGTCTCAGCTTCCCAGCTGAACACTTACACAGAATATCTAAAAGCCCACCAAGTACAGGAAAGCAAAGTGGTGCACTGACGGAAAGAGAGTCAACAGAAGTGCCTTGAGTTACATAAATACCACACACATGAAAACAAGCTCATTCCCTGCCTGAGAATTGACCCAGCAATGAGTCTAGGATTGACTGCATGATATTATGTGATGAAAATGTACTTTGTCTTTGTGGCCTTCCTCCCAACAACATATGAGCCCAGTCTAATCATGAGACAAACATTACACAAATCCTAATTGAGGGATACTCTATAAAATGCCTAACTAGTATGCCTAAAAAATAGTCAAGGTCATCAAAAACAAGGACAGTCTGAGAAACTGTCACAGTCCAGAGGAGCTTAAGGAGGCAGGATGAACAAAAGTAGTGCGATATCCTGGATGGTATCCTGAACACAAAAAAATTAAGTAAAATATAAGGAAATCTGAATAAAGCATAGATTTTAGTTAACAGTAATATACAAATATTGGTTCAGTATTTGTAACAAATGTACCACACACTAAAATAAACTGTTAACAATAAGAGAAACTGGGTGTGAGTACATGGAAACTCTTGTGACCATAATTGCAGTTTTTCTGAAAATCTGAAACTGTTTTAAAATAATAACTTTAGGGCCAGGTGCAGTAGCTTACACTTGCAATCCCAGCACTTGGGAGGCCGAGGTGGGTGGATCACCTGAACTCAGGAGTTTGAGACAAGTCTGTGCCTGAGACCTCATCGCTAAAAATAGCCAGGCATTATGGTGCATACCTGTAGTCCCAGCTAATTGGAAGGCTGAGGCCCAGGAGTTTGAGGTTGCTGTGAGTTATGACGCCATTGCACTCTACCCAGGGTGACAAAGTGAGACTCTGTCTCTAAATAAATAAAGACTTTATTTTAAAAATATGTATTTTATAGCTTCTATTGCATTATGCAATTAAAGATATATTAGTCTAAAGGCTCTTCAAATTTTCACTAAAAGCAATTGACACAAATCCATCAGGCAATACTTTTTGTAAATTTTTCATTCAGCTCATATTTTTCTATCTTGTCTGCAAGAACATAATGAATGCTGTAGTGGGTTCAATATTGTTCCTTCAAAAAGATCGTTTCCATCCAGAACATCCCAATGTGACCTTATTTGGAAATAGGGCTTTTGCAGATGTATAATTATGTTAAAATGTGATCACACTGAATTTGGGTGGGTCCTAAATCCAATGACTGGTGTTTGTATAAGAAGAAGATAGAAACAGTGAGGGGAGATTGTACAGGTGGTTCCCAATTTATAATGGTTCAATATAGAATTTTTCACCATTTCAAGTGCAAAAGCAGTATGCATTCAATAGTAACTATACTTCAAGTACCCATACCTCCATTCTATTTTTCACTTTCAGCATAGTATTCAATAAATTGCATGAAGTACTCAATGTTTTATCATGAAACATTTATGTGAGATGATTTTTCACAACTGTAGACTAGTGTAAGTGTTCAGAACACATTTTTAAGGTAAGCTAAGCAAAGCTATGATGTTCCATACATATAGCATATTAAAAGTATTTTTGACTTGTGAAATTTTCAATTAAGAATGGGTTTATCAGGATACAACCCCATTGGAAGTCTAGGATTGACTGCATATGAAGACAAAGGCAGAGTCTGGAATTATTCTCCCATAGCCAAGGAACCACCAGGAGCTGGAAGTGGTGGGGAAGTGCTCCTCCCTATAGCCTGCAGGGTGAGCAGGGCCTTGTGGACGCTTTGATTTCAGATTTCTAACCTCTAGAACTATGGAAGAATAAATTTATTGTTTTAAGCCACTAAATTTGTGATAAGTTGTTCTAGTAGCCTTCTGAACCTAATGCAAATGGATTTACTAACTGTCTCATTAAATCAAGGTGCAGTTTCTTAGTAGTTCTCCTAAGGACTCTCCAGAACACATCTGAGACCCATATCTCAGAGCTTGTCTCATTCTCTTTCTTTTCTTGTCAGATACTGACTGTTGTTCTTTGATCCCATCTGTAAGTCTTTTCAGTGTACTGGAATAGAATTTATCAACCTGCCTCAAGGAAGGACACTATCACCCTCCCTGGTACTCAGACCATACATCTAAATGTCATCCTTGGCACCTATCTATCGCTCCACTCTTTTAATCAAAACCAAGCACTATCACTAAAATTCATACACTTTTCTGTAGCCCAATGTCACTTCCCACCATCATTTCTGCAACAAAGTTCTGCATATTCATCCATCCAACAAACACTTATTGACTATCTACCAGGACACAAACACTTTGCAAGGCACTCTGGATGCTAAAGTGAATTAAAGAGAGAATCCCTGACCTGATAGAGTTTATTACACAGTCAGGAAAACAGACACTAATCAAATCTCCCAGACTAGCATCAAACTGTCTTGGTTAACACTGCCTTTGAAGGAGAAGTTCTATGATGCTATGAGTGAGGCCTTTTGAAGAGAGGTTTGTTTGTTTACTTGTTTCCCTTTCCATACACTAGAAGTCAAAGAAAATACCTGGAAAGACTTAAAAAGAATGTTAAAAATAGATTGTTGAATTTATACGTTAATTACAGCAGCTCCAATTGATGCAGCTCCAATGTGTTTTTCAGATTTATATTATATAATGTAATATACAACTTTTAAAATAGTTATTTAAAAAACACAATAAATGACATATTTGTAATGACCTTGGACACACTACTTTACCTCATCTGGGATGTGTTGAAGTGACCACAGCTTACCTATCATCCCAGTCATGGGACTACATTTTCATTACCTAGTTGTACATGTACATCCATCTGTCTCAATAGGTTGAAAACCTCTGGAAACCTCTAAATTACCACACTCCAAACACTAGCAACATTCAACTAACCGCCCCCCCACCGCATAGGCACTCAATACATGGTTTTAAATTGGATGAATAAGCTAAAAATAACAGTGTGACTATTGAACTGCTTTTTATTTTATTTTATTGTCTTTTTAGACTTTGTAACCCTCGGTAGAGCGCTATGGCATCACAGCTCACGGCAACCTCCAATTCCTGGCTTAGGTGATTCTCTTACCTCTGCCTCCCGAGTAGCTGGTACTACAGGTGCCCACCCCAATGCCTGGCTATTTTTTGTTGCAGTTTGGCTGCGGCCAGGGTGGAACCCACCACCTCAGTATATGGGTCCAGCACCCTACTCACTGAGCCACAGGTGCCACTCTGGACTTCTTTTTAAATAGCTTTTTATTGCATGCAAATGTCCAGAGGATGTTGGGGGGTGGGGAGGACAGAAAGAACTTGGACCTCTACCAAAGGTGTGCTTTCTTTTTTTTTAAATTACTTTTTATTAAATCATAATTTTGTACATTGATGCATTTATGGGGTTCAGGGTACTGCTTCAATATACAATGTGAAATGTTTACATTCAACTAACACATTCATCACAATTATACTCATTTCTTAATAGTTTTGAAATGTATCATTGCATCATGTACTATTGCATCAAATAGTTTTGAAATGTATCATTGCAATGTACAAAATGCAAATGTACATTGCATTTTGGGTGAGGTCCCCCCAAATACCCTCCCTCTGCCCATATCCCACCCCCCCTTCCCTTCTACTTACTGGACTAAAGGTGTGCTTTCAATAGAGCGTATTTTCAACTCTTCAGCATTGTTTAATTTCATTCATGGATGAACGCAAGAACTAGGCAGTCCGTCCCTCACTCCCACTGCGAAGTATGCCTGATTATCCATTTGTCCTAATGATTCTTTAGTATGAAACTCTTGCTGTGACTTCCAAACAGTACCAATTATTTTCTGAACAATGACGAGTCGATGAGCCATATTAAGTGCCTTTTCTTGTCATATGCTAATTAGAATTCTTCCTCATAGGTAAAGTTCCTTAACACAACATAGAAATACTACTCTGAAATTCAAGGTCATGTTTGCATTGAATAAATTAGCTTAATTCAAATGTCACATTGATTAGAGATATTGAGCATATGTGCATATGCTCCTGGTGTGTGGGGTACTTCTGGAATCACGGAGTGATCTTTGCATATTGACATTTAAAAAAAAAACTTTGAGGGGACGAAAGATGTTGATTTCCTAGAGTTAGAGCAAACTTCTTATCAATAGGAATCCAAAGAATGCCTTTTTCAATAACCATCAATAATTTTTTGAAAAATGAAGAATGGTGTACTTCTTATTAAACAATATGGTAAATAAGAAACTTTAGACATTATAGACAATGAGGAATTTCTTAACATTTAAAAGAATTATGGGCTATCACAGGCCTATAAATTTGATGTACGGACATCAATTTCAATCTGAAATGCAATGAGTGACCTTTCTTAGAGATATTATTTGGACAATTCTCTCTTATTTTTTAGTAGTTTATACTTAACATAAGAAAATATGTACAAGTCTCACATTCAACAATTCTTATCTTTGTTCATGAATATTAATGTAATTTGTAATTTTAGGGACATCCAATCTTGGAGTCAGAAAAATAAATGCAGGTACATTTGGCTTCATCTTTTACTGGGGTTATAAAATGCTGGTTGCCTCTGCCCTCATGACTAGGACTATCACTTCCTTTAGCTCCTGTTAAAACACAAATTTTCAAGGTAACAACTCTTTCAGCAATAAAAGCAGACCAGCCTTTTCTCTGAGCACATGAGCACTGCCACTTATGGTCCCCTGACTTGGTGGGCAGAGGCTTCTTCACATGTACCATCTCCATCTCACTGGAGTATCTCACAGAAGCACTGTTTTTACAAGTGCCAGGACTTATTTTTGATGTTTATTGTAGAAAAAGTATGAGTGCTGAATGTTTACATAATTGCCTAGGCCTTTAAATAAATATTTACAGCTTTGTGAATGCATCCTTTCAGCCTGTTGCTCAGGTTGTTGTTTACCCCAGTGAGAGACCCAGGAAATCACAAGCACATTCACTCTTTGCCAGCCATCTATAATTCTGATACCATGTCCTAAAGTCAGGATATTTTTCCTGAAACTCAGTATTTCTTTTTATTTATTTATTGGAAACAGAGTCTCACTCTGCTGCTCAGGCTAGAGAGCTATATTGCAACCTCAATTTTCTGGGCTCAAGAGATCCTCCTGCCTTAACCTCCCTAGTAGCTGGGATTACACATACCTACCTTGACACCTGGCTGATTATTCTGCTTTTGTGTAGATGGGGTCTTGTTCTTGCTCAGCCTGGTCTCGAACTCCTGAGCTCAAGAGAGCCTCCCAGAGTGCTAGGATTACAGACATGAGCCACTACAGTTGGCCACAAAGAACTATTTCAAGTGTCCTACTATTCAAGGTAGGTAAGAGTTATTATGGACTCATGAAAAGGATCAGGCTCCTCCTGTGTAAAATCAGCCTGTGTTGTTTTGTTAGACTCAGAATGGACTTGACTAAATCAAATAGTTTCATCACCAGTGTTTTATATGTATAATTTCAGGATTTATTTCCTCGATGCCTGAAGGTACTCTTAGAATAAAAGAAAGGGGGCATCACATGAAGTCATGTCCAAAATGTCTAGGACAGCTCACCCTCCCATTTAATGCAGACAGTTTGCTCAGGCAGAGAATGCCCATGCAGAACACAGATAGTTTGGTAAAACTTTCAAATACTGGTGGGATAAAGGTTGGTTTGGAATATTTTAATAAATTGCTATAAAAATTAAAAAATTTAGCCTCTAGAATCTTATTTAAATCTCTCCCAAATATGCGCCCTTGCAGTATCAGTTGAGGTACCCTCCTAGCAGTGGCCAACTCGCAGCCCATGGGCACATGCAGATTACGTGAGGACTTTTTTGTCCGTTATGGTGGTGGTTATCATGAAAATTATGCACAGACTTTTTTCTTTCTTATCAGCTTTCATTAGTATTTGTGTATTCAATGTGTGGCCCAAGACAACTCTTCTTCCTCCAATGTGGCCCAGAGAAGCCAAAAGGTTGGACGTTCCCGCTTGATAAGAAAAGCAATCAAGACAAGAGGACTGTATCCTAAAGTCATTTCAGACAGTTTTCAAATACCATTTCATGGGAAAACAGGAAAAAAAAGTGCTGTGGAAGTTTGTTCAAACACTTTGAAATTTGCTACAGAAAGATAATTTTATGTCTTGGCTTGTGTTTTACATACATTGAAAAGCAGGAGGACAAGGCACACGTGCATGCTGGTCAGATGGGGAAATAGAGGCTAGGGCAGGATCCTCCTCCAGCTCCCCTGGGTGACCCCCCATACATTGGTGCACACTCTCAGGTTCCTTTTCTCTGTGGGTTCCAGAGACCGCACAGCACACATCCTTGGGCTATTTGATTTCATTTCGCAGAGTTCCTGGTGGGAGTCTTCCAGGTGGGATCCACCTTAACACTGGGCTGCGCCAGCCTACCTGCCTATCCTGAATTCTGGATACCTGTCTATGTGGCTTGCTCTGAATACTGAGCTGAGATTTAAAACAGTATCAACCGCCAAGGGTATCAGTGAAGAAGGAATTCTCGCTTAATATACCAAATCCGGAAAGCTTAAAAGCAAACATTTCAGCATTGCCACAGAACTGAGATTAAATATTATATAAGAAAGAAAATCCAACATCATGACAATCAAGCAGTAGTAAAACAAATTCATCCAAAGAAAGGCATGAAACGTAAACAAAGAACTGTAGCATGCACAATGCAGTGTTGTGCAGATGGAATTCTTTTATGACATTCACGGAGCGGAAATAAAATAATAAAATATTTTTCCTCAAGACATTCTTATTTTGAAGCAGCATTGCTAAAATTTGGTCAAAATATTCTGTACTTTTATCTCATCTTATTCATATCTAAACCAAGGTTTGTAATGTAACTGTTTCCCAAAAGAGATTACAATGTAAATTCATTTGTGCAAAGCTCCTTATGCTTGTGGGAATAGGTAGTATGCATAATCACTGAATCAGCCCTCTGGGTATACAAAGGTGCTTGGAATCTAATTGGAGAGAGAAGATGAAGACAAAAATTCAAAATTAGAGCCTGCTCTGTATCCTGTACTGTTTTAGATTCTTGCCCAATGTTCTAAATCAAGGAATGTTATTTTATTTTGTATTTTAATCAAGAGAGGTAAAAAGAGCCAAGTAAGAAATGGTTGGCATTTTGAATAATAATACTAATAAGTAATAATGGTAAACACTGAGAATTTTCCATTGGCTAATACAGTTCTAAGCACTTAACACATAATAAATAACTCATCTAATGCTCTCAGCAATTACAGGATGCAAGTATCATTATTATTCCCATACTACAGGTAAGGATACTAGGAAAGAAAGACATTAGATCATTTGCCCCCCCTTACACACACTTTTTATTAAACATGTGAATTGATCTCCATTCCTTCCACAAACTCCAATAAAATGAAAACAAAAGAAGAAAAACGTATAAACCACTAAAGGCAAAGAAAAGGAGAAGGGAGAACAGCTGATGGGAGATGTCAATGCTTTTTTTGTTGTTGTTAATAACAAATAAAGTTGGCATAGGAGTGGTGACTGGTAAGCTGAGATATGGAATTATAAGTGTACCACAGCAAGAAATAAACCAACCCCCCCAGCAAAACCAAGGGAATCTCAGGAATCGGAGGAACTAAGTATGAGTGAAGGACTATGGTCGGACAGAAACCTGAAAACAAGACAAGCAGTACCCCCCTTCCGCCTTTTCTCAGTTAGGTACAAAAGTACCCCAGACCAAGAGGGAGAATGAGTCTCATGGTCCAAAGAAACAGACACATAGTGCCTTGATTTGGGGACATACACAGAGCTGAACCTGAACTCAAATGGGTGTCCAGTGGGAACCAGCACACTAACTTCTCCAGTGTCCTGATCCCAGAGTGTTGATAGCCAGACTTTATCCTCCAGGCAAGATTTGAGAAACTGAGCAACTCCAAGGAAAAGAGCTCTAGGTTCTGATACTTAGGGGCCCCAAAGAGCTCTACGTTCTGATACTTAGCCAGCCCCCAGAAGGCTGGCTCCCTGTCTGGACACTGCATCTGGGAAGCCCACTGGGGAACAAGAAGAACCTTTTACTCCACCTTTGAGTACCTCACCATTAAATAGGAACCTTAGCATTAATACTACCCATCACTGATATAAGAAATGAAGGTAAAAGAAAAACACATGGAAGCCACAGGGAAAGAAAATACTGTCAGAAGAATAAGAAAAATTTCTTCCCTCAGAGACATAAATTAAGATACTACCTCTTTCATATTAAGTTGAAGAGACCACAAAAATTTTCAGGGAATAAAATGTACCCCTTGGAAATGAAAATAATAATATCAGAAGTAAAAATTTAACAAAAGTGCTGGAAGATTAAAATTGACATAATCTTCAGAATCATAAACAAATTTTAAAAATGCACAAGAAGAAAACAATTATGAAAATCAGAACATGGATCCAGAATGTTCAATATCCAATCAACGGGAGCTCTAGAATATAAAGAAAAAGGAAGGAAGTAATAATAGTAACACAAGAAAGTTTCTCTTTTCTGCAGGAGAAAGGGCTCCAAAGTGTCCAGCACATAAAGGACTAGTGCCTTATCAATTCCCATCACTAGGAACACTCATAACACCAGAACGATAGGAAGACCCTGAAACTTTTCAGAAAGGAAACATAATTCACATTTATAAATCAGAAATCAAAATTGCAACAGATATTTCAGCAGCAAACATGGAAACTACAAGATTGTTGAGAAATGTGTTCGAAACTCTGAGGAAATGATTTCCTACTGAAATACTCCATCCACTCAACCCATCAATCAAATGAGTAAGATCTCAAAAACTCTACCTCCTAAGTATCCTTTCTCCAGAAACTATTAAGATTTGCTCTACTAAATCAAGAGTATAAATATGGAAGAATTCAGGATGCAAGAGCTCTAATGAAAAATTTTAATAAAGGAAAGTCCCTATTATAAGGGAAATACAGATGAGGCTTGAAGTTGGTATTGGAGCAGAAAGATGCAGACTTTCATGAGGGGGGTCTCCAGGGAAATACAGAAACTTTATGTCTGTCACAGCACTTGGAAAACTTATGAACAGGCATTTGATAAACCTGTTGAGAAAAGGTATCTAGAAAATCAGTAAAAGAAAACACAACTCAGTAGCAATAGAGAAAATAAAAGATAGGAAAAATAAAAAAGACAATATTCTACTGAACTCAGCCATTAAAAAAATTCATATGGTCAAAATAAAGTAAACATTGAACATTTATTTAATCTCAAATTGTGAAATCTTTTTTTTTTTTTTTGAGACGGAGCCTCAAGCTATCCCCCTGGGTAGAGTGCCATGGCATCACAGCTCATAGCAACCTCCAACTCCTGGACTCAAGTGAGTCTCCTGCCTCCACCTCCCAAGTAGCTGGGACCACAGGCGCCCACCACAACACCCAGCCAT
>CAUYQV010170936.1:0-32119 GCA_963574575.1 Galagoides demidoff | reverse complement strand
AGAACACTTATGAAAAAGCATCACCTGTCTATTTTCCCGTCACTATGTCCCTTAACACCAAGAACAAGCAGAAGCCATTACTTGCTCCAAGAATATTTGCTCTTAGAAGGTAAGAATAAGAACAAACTAAAACAGCTCATCAAGACTCAGATTAGGGGCTTGGCACTCAGAGCTCAGTGGTTAGGGTGCTGGCCACGTGCAACAGGGCTGGTGGGTTCGAACCCAGCCAGAGCTAGCTGAACAACAATGACAGCTGCAAGAAAATAGCCGGGCATTGTGGCTGGCGTCTGTGGTCCCAGCTACTTGGGAGGCTGAGGGTAGAGAATTGCTTGAGCCCAGGAGTTTGAGGTCGCTGTGAGCTGTGATGCTATAGTACTCTACTGGGGTTGAGACCTCTGTCTCACAAACAAACAGATATGTATATTCAAGCAGTGTATAATAAATACTTTGTTGAAACATTTTCGGTGAGATTGAAAGTATAATTTTTATATTATTTTCATGTAACCGTCACCAAACTGGTTTCTTGGTTGGCTAGTTCAGCATCTCTTTTAAGGTAGTAATGAGGAGGCATATTTGGCTACTCTAGCATTTCTTCAGTATCCCATTATTGAGCAAAAGTCTTTATTCATTTAAACTGCCTCTTACCCAACCTTTGTTGTGAAGGTGGTGTGTAGTAGTTTGTCTAGCTTTTCGTCATGTTTAGTAAGATAGTGTCTAAGTCCTTAGTGTTTTGGCCTCTAGGTGGCGGTATTGTATCATTTAAACACAGCTCCCAACTTTCTGGCTTTCCATATTTTGTCTGTTTTGAAAAGTTTCTCTTGCCTGTACCCTCAAGTACACTCCTAATGACATAGAGATCCAAAGAATTCCTGAAGTCATTTCCCCTGGGATAATATTCAGGACTAATTTGAGACGTTTTACTGGAAGAAGAGCAGTTTCTGATTTTCGCTTTTTAGCAAGGGGTTGGATAGAACGAAGGTCATATCATTTGCTTTATGGATTATGAGTTACTAAGGGGCCTTAAGAAGGCAGCTCTATCCACATTCCTATTGCAGGCAGAACTTCTTGCTCCCTGAGCCATCTGTTGTAGATGTGTGTGCTCTTAAAGACTCCCATGGAAGGAAATGCCACATATTTGAATTAAAATATCTGCTTTCATCACTTTTCTTTGCCTCGAATGACGTTTATTGAAATTACTTCACACTTGGGCTTGAGAGAAAAAATACTGCAAAGGAAAAGGCTGCAGCACATTATTCCGCCACGGGCACTTGTTTTTCTTTCTTCTAGAGCCATAGCATTTCTGCACAATTCCCAGCTGTGACTTTGTTTGGCAAAGACAAATTTTAATGTAAAAAGAACTAGATACATCAATGCACTTTCAGATCTGTTTAAAATATAATTGAGAAAACTGCAAAGGACAGTTATAATGGGGAACTGAGTGGCAGGAAATTAGTCCCTCTCTCCACTGCAAACTACCAATGTATTGCCCACAAAGTGCTGAAACTTCCATTTTAAGATTTTCAAAAGTATCTTTTGTGCTCAAGTGATCAAATATCAGAGGGCACGTGGGAGACAATTTGGTTTATTATAGTATAACCTGTGGAACAGGTGCTTGGACTATACAAATGGAATATTAACCGGTAAATGTTCTTTCTGCTTAAAGAGGTGCTGGTGCATGCATTTTAGTAAATTGTGACCATTACCTTCCTTTTTTCAATGTTATGTCTCCACTCAAGTGACATGCAAACTTTGTGTTCCAGGTAACGACTTTGTTGAAAAGGGAATGTTATTTATTTGAACAGACTAGCTCTATCTTGTCCCTGAAAAGCAGAGCTGATGTTCTATGTGTTGGGACTTTGTTCCAGAAAGGGCACTGGTGGAAGTAAGCCTATTGCACTATGAACCGTTTCTCTAATACCTGCCTGGACTTTGGAAATGGGGCTGTTTGCCATTTCCATGCTTGGAGGATGCTTTTCCGCCGCACTCTTCCTGGCTGAGATGTCCAAAACCGAAGCACTTTGGTCCGTTTACTCACAACATGATGTCTGGATCAGTCTGTTGATGGAAATAGGGTAATTGAGAGAGGCAGTGTGTTTGCCAAAAAGGGGCTCATTTAGGAGTCAGGGGCCACAGGATCTCAGTGGAAATGTTCTCTGGACTGCTAGAGTGATGAGGCTAGATGGAGTCTGAGTTAGCACACTGAGTGGGAGTAGGGGGAGCTCAGAATTGGGTCTTGGGAAGGCCATGGTTGATGAATGGAAGGATAGCTGGGACAGAAGTTAGAATGATTCTTGTAGTGAGAAGTTATCTAGGTAGAGAGGAAGGAATGCTCATCACTGAAATGTGGCAAGAAACCTGAAGGATGAGAACAAATAAGAAGCCTGATTTTGCCTAGAAATATTGGTGACCTTGCAAGACCTTCAGAATGGAGATCTGAGCCACTTCACAGCTCTGGAGGTCTTTGCCTCTCTTCATGTATCATTAAATTCTTAAGTTATTTATTCTTGATTTCTTTCTGATTTAATATAATAATTAGAAAAGTGCTTATTTAATGGGTATTTTCATTCTACCTTAGATCTGGCCCTTGCCACATCTTATCTACATTCTTACAAGAGCCTCAGTGCTTGTCTCTTAGATTCTTTCCTTTTGAAAAAAATATTGGGCCAGGCTTGGTGCCTGTAGCTCAGCGGCTAGGGTGCCAGCCACATACACGGGAGCTGATGGGTTTGAATCCAGCCTGGGCCTGCCAAACAACAATGACAACTACAACCAAAAAATAGCTGGGTATTGTGGTAGGCGCCTGTAGTCCCAGCTACTTGGGAGGCTGAGGCAAGAGGATCACTTAGGTCTAAGAGTTTGAGGTTGCTCTGAACTACAATGCCATGGCACTCTACCCAGGACGACAGCTTGAGACTCTGTCTCAGAATAAATAAATAAATAAATAATTTGGGGCCAGCCTATACTAACAGTGGTACTATTTTTGTTAAAATTATTATTATTATTTTTATTTACCACTATACTAATGAGGATTTGTTAAAATTATTATTAGCAGTAGCATTAGTGTTATAATATTTGTGTGCTTACTACTTGCCAGCCATCGTGCTAAGAGCTTTTCTTGAGTCTTCTCATTTACTCCATCCAATGTCATGAGATTGTAGCTTTTGTGTTCCCTTCTAACTGATGAGGAAACTGAGGCACATAGACACTATGGAACTTACAAGAATAAATATATTGCTAATTTTATTGGCGGACCTTAGGCCAGAAGTGCCATTTGTCTGATGCCAGAGCCAAGGTCTGCTTTCTTGGTAGTAGTCAAGCTCCTTAGAGGCTGAGTCTATAAAAGGAAGGGAGGAGGGTAAATGGGTACATGGGGATTCTGAACAGCTTGTCCCAGCGCTTTTTGAGAGTAGGTGTATGCACCCATTAAAGCAGAGGCAGGATACCTGTTTACTAAATAAGCATCCTCTTCTGGGCACAGGGTTTTGCAGCCTCCCTTGCAATTAGAGTTGGCTATGTGAGTTCTACCAATGGGATGTGCTCTTGGAAGTGATGCATTCCACTTCCAAGCTTAGCCCATAAAATTCTCTCGTACGTGATCCTCCATGCTCTTTTCCTTTCCACCAGATCACTGGGGATGAGCTCAGCACCATTATTGAAAATGCAGAGCCTTGGCATGGAAGGAACCTGGATTCCTGGATCACACAGTGGAAAGCTCATCTGCTGACCAGAAACACTTGCATCAGACTGATAAGCAGTAGATAGATGTCTCTGATGTCAAACCTTTGCGGTTGTGGGCTTTATTTGCTGTAGCAGCTAGTGTTATCCTAACTCATACATTTACATGCTATGTGAGTCATGATTCTTGGCTAGGAGTTCAGGCAGGTAGTGAGTGAGGAAGAAAATAGTTTTTTTGCAAAGAAATGAACCAGAAAGATTCACTTTTTGTGACCAGTTGCAAAATGTCAAAAAAAAAAAAAGTTTCTCAGGCCAAGGAGATTATAATGATGACAGAATTTAAATTCTGGCATTTGCTAGATGCTCTTCAGGGGAAACTTCTAATGCAAGGAGCTCAGTGAATGATCCTAGGAGTCAATGGAGGGGCTTCAGGAGTTCTAAGAGCCCCTGAGTGTGTGTGCAAAACTCTACGTGCCAACTGGACAAGTGAGTTTGGCTTTTCACTACATTCTCCAAAAAGGTGAAGAACCAGTAGTGAATCTGAGCATAAGCCACTTAGGAAGCTTATTTAGAACAAAAATGCAAAATTGGACTTGGCTGCATGTTCTGGATTTCACATTTTTTTCTAGGGTTTCCAATTCTGCCCCTTATATATGTAAAATCTATAAAAGGAGAGCTTTTCTTGAAACTGATACATTGGCATATGGTACAAGTGTCAATGAGCAAGTAAAATAGTCTGGGCAAGGGAAATCATGAATAGAAAACATAATTGTCTTGTGGTCAAGTAGAACATTAATCCAATCGCCACAGGAAGAAAAATAAACCTAGATCATTAGTTTATCCCTTCTGGCCTGCCAGCTTCCTCTTCTGTGTGTCTGAGGCGTCTCTGTCCTTCAAATGCTCTGGTGGGTTCTTTCTCTAACTAGCTTTCCCTGACTATGCACTTCCCTTCTTGATTTTACTTCTCAGTGTAGGGGAAGTAAAGTTCCCTCAACCCTCCTAGGGTTCCTGGCTAGGTCTAAAATAAAACCAGCAAAGACTGATGAACACGAGAAACGTATTGCAGATTGATTTAATCAACATTTTACGTAACACAGCTTTCAGAAATGAACCAAAAACCCAGGGAAACTGTCCATTTTTATGCTTAGAGTCAATGAAGAATGAACAGCCACATAAAAAATGCAATTGGACAAAAAGTGTATGATCTAATGGTAATAGACCGAGGGTGGGGCTGAGGGACCTAGCAAGCCCTGTCTGGCCAGATTCTTCTTGGCCTATCTTCCTAGCATTCCTTCCTCCAGGGTATAGGGAAGGACCCTTTTGGATTGAGGATCTTATGACCTCCCATCAGACAAGCTACGTCAGAGAATTTCTTTATGGCTCTTTTACAGATAGGTGGGGAAAAGTTAGAGTAATATTTCTAGGTTTTATGGTTTGCTTTGAGGGAGGGGAGTTCTGGTTTCTATGACCCACCTTGGGGGAGAAAAATTCTAGGCTTAATGGCCTGCCTTAGGTGACAAAGGGGAGCAGGAAAGAGAAGGGCAGGAGAAGGTCAGAAAGATCTTGCTTCTGAACACACTTTTCAGTTCCAAGTATTCAACATGCCAAGGCACCATACTTTGGGATATCATGTTCTGAGCCCTAAGATTTGTGAGACTTCTGGCTCACAGATTGTCCCATCTCATTTTCTTGTTGTTATTCCATGTGTTTAATGAAATCCTGAAAGGCCCATCACTAGGCTGAAAGGCAAGGTCTGGACATCAGCCAGCCCTCTGTTGTACAGGTGTCCACCATGGGTGCCTCGCACAGGGCTGGCTTCATACTGCACACTCGGTGCAGGTTGCACTGTGCTGGGGAATAACAGGAAACATGTAAACAGCTTCTGACCCATTAAAGACTGCTTAGATGCAGTGATTTCTGGGCTTGCTGTGAATGTCAGCACAGTTCAACCAGCATTTACTGATTGCCTGCTCTGGGCGACGGTCCAAGCCAGATGCTTATTCAACCTCATTCAACAAATATTTATTGAGTGCCTACTAGGTGTGAGGCTCTGTTCTAGGTTCTAGACCATTCTCAGTGAACAAGATAGCAAAGTGCTTGCTTGTTACAGTGCCAACAGAATTTCATCCTGACAAAAGTCAGGATGCAGATGGGGTTTAAAAGAGAGGCTCCATGAAGTGAAGTGTCCTGTCCTCGATGATAAAGCTGGTAAATGAATGTTATTCTTCTGACTCCAAGTCCTGCGGGCTTATCAACGCACCAAGAAGGTAGGAAGGAGAGATATTTCAGGCAGTTTAATAACAAATTCTGTTTATTGTGTGTGTGTGTTTCCATAAGAATAAGAGTGAAAATTTTCTTTTTTTTTTGAGACAGAGTTTCACTCTGTGGCTCTGGGTAGAGTGAGTGCCCTGGCATCATAGCTCACAGCACCTTCAAACACTTGGGTTCAAGTGATCCTCTGTCTTAGGCTCCTGAGTAGCTGGGATGACAGACCACCACCACGCCTGGGTAATTTTTCTATTTTTAGTAGAGATGAGGTCTTGCTCTTGCTCAGGCTGGTCTTGAACTCCTGAGCTCAGATAATCCACCTGTCTTGGCCTCCAGAATGCTAGGATTATAGGCGTGAGCCACCGTACTGGGCCTGAAAAGCTTCTTTATGTCAAAACATAATATTAAATAAAACAGGAGAAACTAGGAAACATATTTGTTATGTGTAATAGACAAAGTTAATCTCCCTAATACAATTTTACAAAATCAGTAAGAAATGCATTCCAAAATAAAATGAGGAAAAGATATTAGTGTGTGACACACATAAAGTGGAAGAGGCCAAAAATATGAAAAATTGTAAAGCCTCCTTAGTAATAGGAGAAATGCACATCGAAGTAATAAGCTTCCCTTTCTCTTCATCAAATGGGCATTTTTCCGAAGACGATTGTCAGTGTTGATGAGAATACAAGAACAGGATCTTTCGTACAGGCTTTAACAATCAATTTTAGGATGATTTAAAATAGATTAATTCTTGTACTTTTTAAAAATAACATAGATTCGAAAAGTCTCATTACTTTTTTTAAACCATATTAACAGTGTTTTCCAATTTTTCTACAGTGAATGAATATGTATCCTTTTTATAATTAACAATATACATGTATGCATTTTTAAAAATCCTAAAAAAATTAAAGATGAGGAGGAGACGTTTATTGGTTTTTAATACATAGTAGAAAATGGTTCTAGACTGAGAGCAGGGGGCTGAGCTTATTGTCTACTGTTCTCAGCACATCAAACCTTTTCTTTGTACATCTCCACCTGGCCTGCCGGCTACTCTCTTTCAGCTCCTGATCAGAGCCTGGTCAGGTTCTCTCACTTTTTGAGTGTGGTCTGTGCAGTTTTTTATTGTGGGTCTACAGCAGGGGTTCTCAGCCTTCGATTAACCCTAGAATAACTTGGGGCAATTAAAAAAATAGCAATACCAGGCCTATCTCAAACTACAGATATGTGTAGCTTGATGACGAGAAAACGTCCTGAGAAATACATCGTTAGGCAATTTTGTTACAGTGAAAACACCACAGAATGTGCTTGCATAAACCTAGATGGTCTAGCCTACTCCCCACCTAGGCTGTATGGTCTAGCCTATTAATCCTAGGCTGAAAACCTGGGCATGTTACTGTACTGAATACTGCAGGCAACTGTAATACAGTGGTGAGTATTTCTGTGTCTAAAGCTAAAGCTATCTAGCTTGGGCGTGGTGGACTCATGCCTATAATCCTAGCACTCTGAGAGGCTGAGGTGGGTGGATTGTCTGAACTCAGGAGTTCAAGACCAGCCTGAGTTAAGAATGAGACCCGATCCCTACTAAAAATAGAAAAACTAGCTAGATGTGGTGGTGTGCACCTGTAGTCCCAGACACTCAGGAGGCTGAAGCAGGAGGATCGCTGGAGCCCAAGAGTTTGAGGTTGTGAACTATGATACCACAGTACTCTATCCAGGGCACAGATTGAGACTGTCTCAAAAAAAGCACAAAAAACAAACAAAAAATCTAAACATAGAAAAGATAAAGTAAAAATATGGTATAATCCAGAGATCCTCAAACTTTTTAAACAGGGGGCCAGTTCACTGTCCCTCAGACCTTTGGAGGGCCGGACTGTGGACCCCGGTACAAGTCAGCTGCTAAGCAAGACAGGCAGCGGCAGCAAACCCGCCCCCCCCCCCCCCACGGCGGGCTGGATAAATGTCCTCGGCGGGCCGCACGTGACCCGCAGGCTGTAGTTTGAGGATGCTTGATATAATCCTGTGAGACCTCTGTTGTACATGCAATCCCTTATAGACTGAATCATCATTATGGGGTGGATGTCTATAACTAAATAAGGTTGTTCCCATGTGACTTGATGTCAATTAATGTTGAGAACCACTGGCCTCTGGGCTGGATTACACGACCTCTAGCTATTTTGTGTGCCTAGGCCTAGGTCACGTGACATAATACAGGCTTGTTGAATTGAGTCAGGATCCTCAAGCACAAAGAATTCTATTTTTGCTGATGTTGGTATTTTTTTTTTTTTTTTGGTGCTAAGCCAAAGTGTCAAACAGAAAAACATGAGGCATCAGATATATATCTGTTAGTCAGTGCGTTGTTCTTTTTTTCTTCTAAATTCCTGGGTTGTGACAATTTAAAGTATCTGTGGTTAGTATAAGGTTACCATGAAAGTTTCAAAGCAAGATGAATTTTGATTCTCTTGGTCAAACAAAGAACCATGTTGCATTGCACAATTTGACAGAAGCAATAATTAGCCACCATCGGATAGTTACGGTAATTATTGATCCCTGGCATTCTGTAGGTACCCAATAAATACAGGATGAATGAATGATCCAATTAAAATCAGGGCAGTAGAATGTCTCTAACTTTACAGTTATATCTTTTAGGGGTCTTGAATCTCTTCAACTACTTCCCATTCTACCTTTCATCATTAAATTTTTGGGTTTTTGGAGACAGAATCTCACTTTATTGCCCAGGCTACCATGCTATGGCTTCAGCATAGCTCAGAGCAACCTCAAACACCTGGGCTCAAGTGATCCTCCTGCTTCAGCCTCCCGAGTAGCTGGGACTGCAGGTGCCCACCACAATGCCCGCTAATTTTTCTATTTTTAGTAGAGATGGTATGGGGGGAGTCTTACTCTTGCTTAGCTGGTTTCACACTCCTGATTTCAAGGGATCCTCCTGCCTCCCAGAGTGCTAGGATTACAGGTGTGAGCCACCTCACTGGGCCTTCATCAATAATTTTTTTTTTTTTTTGCAGTTCTTGGCTGGGGCCGGGTTTAAACCCACCACCTCCTGTATATGGGGCTGGTTCCCTACTCCTTTGAGTCACAGGTGCCGCCCAATCGATAAATTTTTATATGAGACTTGAATTGACTATCACTACTTTAGTGATGCTTTACCCAAGACAACTTGCAAGCACTAAATAATCTTCAAAGTAAATCAGTTTATGAGCTAGGACAATGTCCAAGACCATCCATCCAAAACTTGGGCACCTGTTTCTCACAGTGAGAAAATGCAGAGAAAATTCTCCCTAATGCCAGTATTTGCTTTCCTACAAAATTCCCCCTTCTCTTCTGCTCTGACTGAAGACCCTAAAATACAGGTATGGGCCTCCCCAAACTTCTCTTGTTTCATCTGTTCTGTAGGCAGGCACAGTTCTGTGAAAGCAAATGTCACTGCAGCAGCCATAATTTAAGACGTCCTTTTAAAAAATTCCAATTTCATCATTTCACAGAAGAATAGATCAATATTTCTACAGTTAAGAGTTTAGTTAAAAACCCTGCTGTGCAATGAAATAATGCATCTGCTATTGGCGTAGAGCGACTGGGATGTTAATTCCCTGGTTTTGTGTCAGTTAAGGGCAAATTAGCCTTCCAGCGCCAGTCATGACTCATTATGTCATTATGTAGAAGGCACTTACTGTACCTCCACTACTATGCAATTTAGATCCAATAAAAATTGTGACAGCGTTTTTATCCACTTCATTAAGCTACTAATTTCTTGTAAAAAAATGTACATTAATCTTTTTATAGCTTCATGCAGAGTGGCATATTTTTAGACTCTAACATTGATTAGGTCCTGGTTAAGAATAATTTTCACAGTACTTTTAAGAAATGTAAATAAAGTTACAATAATTTAATTTTTCAACATAGTTATGACAGTATTGATCTTAAAATGAACATGTTGGCTGAATTAAATGTGTAGCCCAAATGAAATACAGACTGAATATTTAAACATGCAACAAATTACGAAGCGTGGCTTAACAATACCCTGCAAACAGAATGAAGAGAAGGAGCGTGAACCTCCATGGAAAATATTAATTGCTCGTATTTTAAGAGATGTAAATGGGATTTTTTTTTTGACATCTGACTTTTCTTACCCAAATGTTTAAAAAATACGGTAAAAAAAATTGTCTTCCCCACTTGATTTTTCATTCCTTGTGAAGTATTAATGACTCTTCTGCCTGAGAGCATCAGGGAAAAGCACAAAAGGAGAACGTTCCCTCTGCCAGGGTTGTGATATTAACAGGCAGGGGTCAGAGAAGACAGCGCACAGGGTTTTCAGAGGTCACCGTGGGCAGTGGAGGGTAGGGAGTTGACATCTGTGTACTCGGTGGCAGGAGCTGCTCCTCTTCACTCCAAATACCCTCCATACCCAGGGCTTTTTGGAACAAGGGCTGATGAAGCCATGAGTCACGTCCTTGCTGGCCGGAAAGGTGAGCTCTAAATGCTGGCTGGCATTTGATGCAATTAGTCAGACTTCCCATTACATCCTGACCTACCTCGTTGGACCTTGTCTCCTTACTCTGGACTTTTTTGAGCTGTGCTCTGACTTTGCTCCCCTCTGGTAGTGGTGTCTTCTGCTTTCCCACGCAAAGGAACCTCAGCTCTGTCCTGGTCCACACTTATCTCAGCAAGTGCCTGCCACATCAGCCCCAAGGGGCACGCAGAGAGCTAGAGGTGGTAATGAATGAGGGATTGTATCATAGGAGACACAGAGTGAGCAGTACCGTACTGGAGTCAAAGACTTAGATTCTGCCAGGAAATAGCTCTCCAAGCCTGTTTCTGTCTTCGAAGGCTTTGTGCTGCATGGCTACAAAGGATTGCTATGGAAAGTTCTAGGACATGCAGACCTCTTTGTCACTTTAAGGATTCTTCCATGGGACGTGTTACAGAGCTTCCCGATATCCAACAGGGAAGCTTTTCTCCCTGTAACTTCTTCACTTCCACAGAGACAGTGCAAGTCAGAGCAGTTCCAAGTGCTGTTACCAGCTGGCTGCATCTCAGTAGATGCTGGCAGCTGCTGCTAAGAGTAATTATGATCCTGTTACTACTGTCCAAGTCCCAGGCTGTGGGAGTGTGGCTGGCCCTAAGCAGGCTTGTGTGGGACCAAAGGCATGTTCTTAGCTCACAGCACAAGCAGCATCTCTCAGGCCCTTGCTTGCTCCCTAGAGAGTCCACAGTGGTAGGAAATGGCCACTCTGCTCTGTGGCTGCCTTTGAGCCTGGGCTCAAACATAGCCTCCTTCCCTAGCATTTCCTTACAGCCACGTCTCTTTGCAGTTGTTGCTGCTACCTCCCAGATATTTACCGATGTGCCATGCTGTTCCTAACAGTGAAGCTCACTGTGGTTGCTATTTGCATTTGTACAGTTTCATTTATGTTTCAGGAAGAGTGGTCCATCTCAGCCCTCATCCCTAAGAACATCCCTGTGAGGCAGGCAAATGACCCAGGGAGGCAAAGTGACTAACCTAAGGTCACACAGCTGGGAGGCAATACAGCCAGAACTCATGAGCTTGTGTTCAGCTTATAAAATGTTTCTGTTAATGGAACAGAATAGTGGTTAAGAGCTTGGGCACTTGAGTTAGGTAGATTTGTACTCAAGCTCCAGTAATCTCACTTACGGAGTTCCTTAGCTTGGGTAGAATACTTCACTTCTCTGAACCTCTTTGGAAAATCTTGTCATCTTTATCAATGGGGATAAATACTTTCGAACCTCACATAGTTACGGTAAAGATTAAGTGGGATAAAATGTGAATCACTCAGCCCCATACCTGGTGCTTGTTAAACTCAATAAATGGTATCATAGAGATAGCTATTATTATTATTATCATCACTATTATCATGACTATGAATCCATTCCTATCTCACCATAACCCCATGAGGCGGGTGTTCACTTATTCATTCATAGGCGTTTATAATCCTAATAGCTAAAATTGACAGAAGGGAAAGATGCGGCTCGGCATCTCCTCCGGGCCTGCTCTTCTTTTTCTTTCCACCTTGGCCCAGCACCACATCATCAGGCTCTAGACCCACAAGGTTCCTGCCTTTTTCCTTGTTTGCACATACTCAGGCTCAGGGATGTCAGGACTCGTGGCTGGGTGACCTCTGGTTCTCAGAGGGACACACGTGTGACCCCAATGTAGTGGTTGGGAAGCAGGATCTGGCCCAGAGGAGGAGCTGAGCTGTGCCCCAAGCACCCAGCCTCTCTCTCCAGGAAGAACTAGTGTTTTGGGGTCACGTAATTACTCCCCACAGAAGGCTCTTTCAGCTTAAGTATAGGGTTGTATATGTGATGCTGTCTGTAAGGCAGCCCGGGGGACTGGCGGGAGGTTAAGTTCTGTTTCTCTTCAAAACAATGATTCCTCTGAGGTTTGTATAAATACTCAAATCAGTTTCCTATTATGACATTGTGAAGGAGCGGTTGGTTGCATCTTCATAATTAAGACTTGAAGAGAAGTCGGTGACAGTGAATAAATTAGGCTTAGATGTTTTCCACCCTTCCTTGTCCTCTTCTTCCCTATAAACCTTAGTACCCTCCCAGGGCGTGCCTGCTGCCTGGCCCCACATTCTCAGGCAGCCCTGGCCCCCTCATACCCTAAGCATCAGCCGCCCTCTCCCCACTAGCCGGGGAAGTCCCAGAATAGGAGGGGTTTCGGTTTGCAGGCTCCTTTGCCAGATGGCATTTGATACGAATATTGATGTTAATGGCGTTTGGATAATGACACTGTCTGTGGCAGGGGCTTTATTACTGTTATGAACAGTGCGGTCCTGGAGGGAACTGTTCGTTTAGTTACCTTTGTGTGTTGCAAATGTTTAACAGATGATTATCAGGAGACAGTGTTCTAGGGGATTTGGTTTATTCAGGTCCTGAAATCAGTCCACACCACCGAGCTAAGGCGCCTTGGAGGAGTCAGTGGGAGCTGCCTGAGGTCATTTCCTTTCCTTTCGTGGACAGACAGGTTACCCCAACCTTTCCTGCTTGTCCTTCGACAAGACATTCCCATTCTTGGAGGGTCTGCTTTGTTGCAACCTCTCCATAACCAGATACATCAAAACCTACCTTTTACACTTCCTGGGGGAGTTTGAGCTCCTTCCTATTAAAAATGAATAATAAAATCCTCCGCTTTCATCCTAATGGGGTTAGTAGGAGGTGTTTAGCTTTTTATAGCTACCCAGATGATCGAAAGAGGCAGATGAAGCCATCACAAAATTAAGGAAGAGGTCATCATTAGAAGACCAAGGACCAAAGTCTTTTAAAAGCATTTCTGGTCTTAATTCAAAGCGCCTCTCTAGAGAGCTTCAGCACGCAGAGCCCGTGGGTTTTCTCTGTTGGAACCAAAGCTTTGGTAAGGTGAGGACCGTGCAGCAGGCTTCTCTGCAAAGCCTGTGGAAGGACTGGTCTCTTCAGAGCAAATATGACACTTTCAAGGTGGATTATTTGGTGGATAGTTAGGCCTGTTTCCCTACATCAGGCAAAAGCCTTCTGTCCTTGTGAGAAATGAAGGAAGGAAGGAATGGGACCTCAGGTGTTTTCAGAGCCCTGTAAGATGGTTTCAGGGGTCGGGCTAGCGGTTGCTATGGACTAAATGCTCCTGGGATCTCAGCTATCAGGCAAAGTGGGAAATGAGGAGGCTGAGCTGAACTTCTGGAAGCAGCATACAAATGGATTGCTGTGTGGGCTCTTGGCTTGGGCAGCGCAGCTCTAAATCTGAATACAAAACAGAGAAGATGCTCTTTTGCTCCTTTCAGACTAATGATTTTGTCCTTTTCCCCTCTCCTCTTCATTTTATTTCTTCATCTATAACACCTGCAAGAGGGCAGCCAGACTAATAAAACTGTGCTAAGCTCGTCTAATGCCAGCCATTGATCCAAGGGTGGGACCTGATTAATCAATGAGATTTTAGCGGTGTTCACATCCCCAAGGGACATCAGGCCCAAAGAGACGGCTCTTGCCTCTGCAGAGGGGCGGAATCTGAGAACCGTTGGAGCAATTCTCTGTCTGTGGATCCCGGAAGGTGGTGCAAGGCAGGGTGCCCATCCCCCAGGAACTGTCTCTGTGTAGTTCCAGAGGCCCACCTTGGGTATTTGGCCTCCCATTGAGACGCTCGCTTGCTCTGGCAGTGTGATATCACTTCAGGATTTGCTGGGCTCCAGGGGTGGGCTTCTAGAACAAGGAAAACCTTACTTAACACAGAAGGCCCCTCTCACAGGTGGGTGAAATCATTCTTTCTAACCCCTCTCACTGTGCAGTAGAGGAAACTGAGGTCAGAAAGAAAAGGGCCTTGTCCAAGGTAATATACTGAACTAGTAATGTCACAGAACTAGAGCTCAAGTCTCCTAGCACAAGCTTTTTACCTTCCTTGTATCTGTAAGTCTGAGTCAGAATTGGAGCCTGTTGCAACCACCAAAGTGTTGATACAAACAGTTATACAGGGTGGCCATACAGTTCACATGCTATTTAAATTGTACCCTATTTTAAGTTGCACATGAACTTCATGGTCACCCTGTATAGAACTCAGGCAGAGTAAAGCTGCTCCAACTGAACAATTCAGTTTGAGAAACTTATAAGACATTATAAAACTGGGATGGATAGTCCTTTTTTTCCTTTTCCTTTTTTGTGTTTTGTGTTAAGACATTTATATTCTACATTTAGAAAGTTCACATGTACCCTCATAAGATGAACCATAGGCGTGATCCCACCATTTTTCCTTTTTCTTTAACATGGTTTTTACTATGAGCTATTACATATATAGAAAAGTATATGAAACACAGATAAAATGTGGCAAATATTTAATCATTTATAAGCAAATACTTTTGTAATCACAAAGATGTCAAAAATTGAGCCCTGCCAGCTGTACGAGATAAGATTTCCTTATCGCAACCCTTTCCCACCTAGAATTAAGCCCTACCTTGACGTTTGTGATGACCATTTCCTTGCTGTCTTCATAATTTTACACCCACATAGCTTATTGCTACCTGCTTTAAACTTTATATAAATAGAATCATACTGTGTGTATGTGCTCTTGTGTGTCTTGTTCCTTTGATCCAACATTGGGAGATTCTAACACTGTGAATTATTTTTGAGAGGCCCAATAGAAGCTTGTGTGATTCTTGACATAGTTCAGCCTAGGCTACCAGGGTAGCCCAAAGATGTTGTATTTTTTTTTTTTTTTACTTTGGTTCTGGCTGCCTTGGTCAAATACCTCCTCCTCTTCCTTTGTCTTCTCCTCCTTCTCTTCTTCAGGGACCTGGTTGTTTCATGAATTCCTTCAAAATATACATTAATTTAAGGGACATGGGATTGTGCACAACAGAGGTAGGAATTCGGATCTCCTTGCTGTGGGGTACAGGGAGGGAATCCTAGAATTCTTCACTTTGCAAGAAGACATCTGACCTCGATTGTAAGCTCCCTGAGGGCAGGAGTTGTTTTATCTGCCTTAGAACCCTAGGGCCCAATATTGAATCAGTCCAGAGGAGGGGATACATAAATATTTGTCCAGTGAACAAAATTATAAAGGTCATTTAGTACAGTTTCTGCAGGATGCTCAAATTCCCCCAACAGTAGGATCTACAGTGACCAGAGGCTGAGGAATTGTTTCCTTGGTGGTCTGACTGAGGCCCAGCAAATGCAAAACATTGGCTTGTGGGTGGAGGCAGGAATTTTGATCATCCTTAGCACATTTGTGTCTTATGTTCATAAAAGACCTTAGAAAGGTCAGTATTAACCAGGAGCTCATCATTTCTCTAGAAATTACATAAAAGGAGTATGGGGAAGAGACTCTCTCATTAAAAACAAACAAAACCTGTGATGGGCTTTTGCAGAGAGTTGCTGGATTGCTGGATGTGGTGGCTCCAGGTCTCTGGGCTCTGAGGTGGACAGCTTGTGGCCATTGAAACTTCTCCTGGGCTTGGTGCCTGTGGCTCGAGTGGCTAAGGTGCCAGCCACAAACACCTAAGGTGGTGGGTTCGAATCCAGCCTGGCCCGCCAAACAACAATGATGGCTGCAACCGAAAAAAAAAAAAATAGCCAGGCGTTGTGGCAGGTGCCTCTGGTCCCAGCTACTTGGGAGGCAGAGGCAGGAGACTCGCTTGAGCCCAGGATTTGGAGGTTGCTGTGAGCTATGCCACGGCACTCTACCAAGGGGGACAGCTTGAGGCTCTGCCTCCAAAAAAAAAAAAAAGAAAGAAAAAGAAACTTCTCCTGGTGTTTCTGAGCCAGGGCCTGGGGGCTCTTGAGCACCTCCTGCTGCCTCCTCCAGAGCAAAAGCTGAAAGTGAGGCAGTCATCTTTGTGCCTCTGGTCAGTGGTCAGCATAGCAGGATGGACAGAATGTAATGGAAAGCTTCTGTGTGTTCTGCCCTCCACCTGCCTGTGCTCGGTGCCCTTACCCAGGAGGGTCATGCAGCAGGAAGCTACTCCTTCATCTGAAGATGCAGATGCAAATGCATACTGCTTGGATTACTTTTATTTTTTTTTTTTAAAGCTCACCCTTTAAAGAAATGCCTCAAAATATATAGGGCGGTCAAGTCTCTCTTTTTTTTTTTTTTTGAGACAGAGTCTCACTATGTCACCCTTAGTAGAATACTGTGGCGATCCAGCTCACAGCGACCTCAAACTCTTGGGCTTAGGCGATTCTCTTATCTCAGCCTCTCAAGCAGCTGGGATTACAGGTGCTCGCCAGGACTCCTGGTTATTTTTTGGTTGCAGTTGTCATTGTTGTTTAGCTGGCCTGGACAGCACCCTAAGCACTGAGTACGGGTACGGAGCCAGAGCAGTCAAGTCTCATAGAGAAGGTCAGATTCGATCCCTGTGCTCCCTCCCCATTTCCTCCAGGACCCCTGCAGCCTCCCAGAACTTTCATGGAATTCATCCCCAAAGTTAAAAACCTGTACTACTCCACCGAACCCCACCCTGAGCTCATTGTAATTTGTAAGTATGTATTTATTTGTGGGATTGTTCAACTTCCCCCACCAGATGTGAATCTCACGACTGTTTTGACTATCAGTGTTCAGCTAAGGGCTTAGCAGGTACTGCTAATGGCAAAGTATTTGCTGAATGAATGGTGAATGCTGAGGGGTCTGACTCAGCATTTCATTGGACTGAAGGAAAAAGACCAGCCACTTTCTGACACCACCCAGGTGTCAGTAAAAGACCGGCGGACAGCACCCTTACTCCAGACCATGGCAAAGGAAAGAAGCCCTTGGAAGGCACCGCAGGGAGGCCTGTCTTCCTGGAAAGCCACGCTTGGAATGGAATTGCCTTCAAAAGCTGTAACGCAGCCCCCGGAGTTTGAACACGAATAAATCATTAGCATTTTATTTACAATTCTGGGTTTACAATTCCTAGAAAAGGATCCTGCTGTTCAGTGCGGATTCCTATTTTGCTGGCTTTCTCCAGCGCCTCCTCCTTCTACTTCCCGTCTTTGGGGGACCGGGTGAGCTCAAGATATCCTTGGACAAGAGCGGGATGCGGCGCGGATCAGGGGGCTGGTCTGGGGAAGGCAGTGCGCCGCCCCGGGTCTCGCGTTTCCCGACGAGAAACTGAGCAGAAAGGTCGGGTCTTCTTCGTTGACGAGAAAGGGGGTCAATTTAAAGCGGGCTGGGGACTTGCCCCAGGCCACGCAGCTCGCGCTGAAGTTTGCCGGGTCGCGCCGCCCCGGCCGCCGGGAGCTCTCCGCGCCCCGCCGCCGCGCTCCCCGACGGCCCCGCCCGCTGCGCCCGCTAGATGGCACCCTTGGTCTCCGCGGCGCACGGCGGGCGCGGTGGCGGCGCTCCCGAGGGGCTGCAGGGGGCCCCGCGGGCCGCTCCGTGGGAGGCGGTGCCGCTGTCACCCAAGCTCAGGCCTTGCTGTCTTCCAAGAGTTGCTGGAAGTATCCTGGGATCCCCTGCCTGAAACAGAGCTGGGGCGCGGCGTCTCTGGCACTGCTGGGGACGCACACAGGGCCCAGAACGGCGGAGTGGGGCGAGGCCCTTGGGCCGCAGGTAGTGGCGGAAGGCCGTCTGACAATAACCTGATCCCGTCTCTTTCCAGTCGTAACGCGTTTGGAGCCTCTCCCTAGCGTGTGGTGATCGCGGGCCACTCTGTGCCCTCCTCTTGGCCACAGCGATGCCCCCTCCACCCAGGGATAGTCACCCCTGCCCATCCCCACGACGGTACCTTTGGGTGAGCGGCAAAGGACACGTCTCTGAGACTGGCACACCTCCGAACTCAGGCCCGGTCACCAGAGAGTGGCATCTCTGTGTGTGGAGGAGGTGGCCGCGGTGGGGTGGACCTTGCCTTTGCCACAGCAAGAGGGGAGGTGGGCCTTAGGCGGCAGGGGTCAGTTCTCTTGTCTCTGGAGTGTGTGCATAGCATGAATTTATGGATTCCTTTATCGGCTCCTTTCCTTAGGTCAAAGTCATGGGGTCTCTGCCTTTAAACATCTTACATTCCAGCGCTGGGAGCTGCTTTCTGGGCAGGTGGGGTTCTATAAAGGGTTCTCTCAGCTCCTTTCTCCAGTTAAGTTCCTTCTTAGGAGGTGGTTTCTTTTCTTCCTAGGAGGAAGGGGGTTCAATTTGATTGGCCTGGCCTATTGTCCATCTTCCCGCATTGGGTAGCAGAAGACCTGCACAATGGGCCTTGTCCTGGCCCTTGGAAGTGGGAACGTTGGGACCTGGAGGAGGAAGGCCTTTCAAAGGTCACTTGGGGCATCCAGGTCTTTTGGTTTAGGAGTGTTGCTGCTGCCAGACCTGCTCCAAAGAGTTTTCTCCTTTAGATCTGAATGTCCTTGCAAAGTTCCACATTTTGCATTGATTTGAAGAAGCATCTGAAAATTTGTTCCATAGTGCATGCTAGGAGTAGGGTCAGGCGGGGTGGGGTGGCTGTTTGGGCCCTGGCTTCCCCAGTCCAGTCCCTCCTGGTAAGGTCAGATGAAGGAAGTTGGGGAGCAGTGATGTGAACATCTCTGGTCCATCAGTCGCCCACTAGAAAAGCAGCTTGCAGTGTGGCACAAAGAGGTGAGTGGAATTGGTATCCATCATATGCCCCTCTGATAAGATCACAATCTCCAGGGCACAGAAGCACTCTCTAACGGAGCCTGTCAACTTGGCTTAGGCCTCAATGGCTCAGAGCACACACACGGAGAAAGCCTAGGAATGTGGGATCTGAGGCATTAACCCTGCCTTGGGCTCAGAGGATGCGTAGGGAGGAAGAAAGGGGACTTGGACCCAGCGCCTATCAGGTCCGCCATCAAATTACTTGGTTATCATTCCACACAGCCGGGCAATCAGCCAGGGTCTCCTTCCAGTCCACAAACAGCGGGGGACGGTGGATCTCCCTGAGGGCCCCCCAGCACCCTCTGAACCCACTTTGGGGCTCAAAGAAGGACCTCTGACGGTGTGCAAGGACCTAGAGCAGCCGTCTTTATTGGCAGCCAGAGAGGCTGTTTGGGGAAACGGAAAAACTTGTGTCGGCGGCGTCAGTCTTGCACAGGGGTAGCCAAGCAGTTTGCAGCGCGTTCTGTTCCTCGCGCTGCCACCACCGCCTCGGTTCCTCAGAGCCTGCGGGGAGGGGCGAGGGGGAGGAGGTGACCGAGTTCACGTCCCCACCGCTGCCTCTGCTGGAGTGATGGATGGCTGTCTACTCAGGCGGGGGAGAGCCTGCACAGCTCCCTCTGCAGGGAGCGCTCAGCCTCCCACACTGGCGGGCGCGGAGGCTTCCTGGAGCTCTCCTGGGCCCAGATGCCCGGAGTATGGGCTCTGGGTCAGTTAATTCGGCCGGTTATTTTGGGTTAATGAGACCATCCTTGTGGGTTTCATCCTGCTCCGTGGCAATCTTGCACAAACGTCCTTCGCCCCCTCTGGGCTCCCTGTCACTCTTTTACAACAAACCCAAGTGTGTCTTCCCACCTCGGATGCCCGAGGCTCAGGACATACCAAGACTCACCTGGGTTTCCTTACGGTGGACTTGGGCTAGGGAGGGATTTACCGCGGGAAGAGACAGAAATCAGAGCGTTGGGTCATTTCTTCTTTAAAAGATAGTACATTTTAGAATTCCATTAATTGAGGTCTGTAGTTAAGTACAAGAATAAGATTCTATTTTGCCTTTTTTCTCTCTCTATTCTAAAATGTAAGTCTTCTGTAGCTGGGAATTCTGAAATCAAAACCGGAAGGTGAGGCTTGAGGGGTGGGGGTCCCTTGAGGAGGAGAAACTCCTCGGGTTAGAAGAAGCCCTTATTCTGCAGGTGGACTCGAGTTAGGGAATACCTGGATCTAATTCATGATGAAAACCAAGTCCTAGCTGTGGTTTCAGGGCAGGACTCGTGGATGCTACTGCTTCTTGGGCAAAGGCGCTTAAAAATCACTTCACCAGCAAGAATTCTGATGAAAAGAATAGTAACATACAGCAGTTTACATTTGGGGGCACCTAGTACTGGTATGTACTAGATACAAAACACTTTATCTCCACTATTTCATCTAATCTTCAGACCAGTCTTCCAAAATAGATGTTATTCCGGTTTTTGCAGATGGATGGAAACAGGGTCAGAGATGTTAATTAACTTGCTTAAGGTGACACAGCTGGAAAGGGACAGAAGCAGAACTCAGCCTACGCCTACTCCTTCTGATTTCAGAGCCCTGCACTTAGTCACTCTGCTCTATTGTTACAGAAACCTGCAGGTATTTTGTTTCAAAGCACATTTGTATGTTGGGGAAACATCCTTTAAAATTAGGTTATAGTTTTGCAATGAGTGGATGTTTGGTTTTGCTTCTTCTTTTTTTACTTCCTCAAACAGAGAAAAAAACAAAAACTCAACCCCCAAATCTCTCACTTTCCAATGGGTCAGCCCAAAGAGAGGAAGGAGCTCCTGAGTTTCATTCCTGGCTTATGCAAAAGAGAAGATGCCTTAGGACTGTTTGTCTTTAAAAAAGGATTTAACTAATATTTGATTATCTTTGCGTTCCTGTGCGTTGCTCCCAGTGTGTCCAGCTGAAGCTGGATAAATCTGGGGTCCTCCCTTGGTGACTCACCATACTTGCCCTTCAGCTTCCATGAGGATAGAGAAAGGAGAACCCAGTGAGAACCCCCCCGCACAGGCTGCTCAGCAGAGTTGGCTGGGAGTCAGCCCAGAGCCTGGAGTGTGAGAAACTTTCAAATGTCAAAACTGCCCTGGGCCAATTTAATAAACTTCTGCCACCTCCATCCTCTCCACATTTTTGAATTCTCAAATATTCACTCCTCTCTAAGACTCATACAACAGTGGAAGGATTTTGGAATGTTAATAATGCAGAATTTTACAGCATAGCAAGGTGAATTCTCAGGGGGTAATGGTTAACATCTGCTTTCTCTTTTCCCAAGATAACAATGGGAAAACCTGTGCTCTGCACATACACACACCAAGACAGGATTGTGAGAGCCTAGTCTCTCTGTCTTTCTCTCTCACTCTATCAGCAAAAAGGTAAATTGTTCCCAGATCCATTACTAGGCACAATAACCAGAAAGCTTGGATGTAGCAGCCCTGACAGTGATTAAAAACCAAACAAACAAAACAAAACAACAACAACAATGAAACTCAAGACTAATCTCTCAGGGGGCACTTTCTGGGCTATAAACGAGACCCTTTCTTCCAGAGGGTCTGAAAGACTGCAAGAAGAGCTCGGCTTCCTCCCAGTGGGGCAATTCTTAGCAATCAGCATCAGAGCTGTGGGCCTGACATGCCCCCTGGCAAGCGGCAGGATGCTTCCCATCAGAGATCATCTAGAATCAGTCTCTGGTTCTAGATACAGGCTCTGGAGCACCCAGGGGAATCTCGTGCTTGTATTCTTTGAGGATTTCTGTGCTTCCACCATCATTCCCGCCCTCCACGGTTAAAGGGCAGTGGATACCAGCAAGCTCTGGAAACAGAGGAACCTATTTCCCAGTCCCAGATCTGCCTGTGTGAAACTGGGTAAGTGATCTCTTCCAGTCTCAGTCTTTTCATTTGGAAAATGGAGACAATAAAACTGGCTTTGTGACTTGCGGGTTGCTGGGCACAGTCTGCCTCAGTGCATGGTAATTTTCCTAAAACCACACGCAAATAGCTGTAGTCCACATTGGCTTTCTAAGACCCATTTCACATGCTCCTAGCATCCCATTTTAGGAAGTAAAATGTTCTGTGACTTGGAACCAGGTGACCCAGAATATAATTTCTGATGTAGCCCAGCCCTATGGATTCACTTGAATATCCCTATGGAAACGATCCTGATTCAAGTCTTGGAGCAGTGAAGATGTCCTTTTTAAAGGAACCTCTTGGTTAGTTTTATGGTTAAAAAAATGACCTAGAAGTTATTTTTAAAAATGAAAATGAAAGGTGCCAACCTTATGTTTGCAGCTACCTAGGGATTTTTTTTTTTTCCACAGGATTTTTTGTGCTGAAACAAATGATCCTGTATGTTGCAGCAATGTCTTGCAGCTCAGAGAAATGTGAGGAAATGGCCGGGGCTCGTTGTACATCTGCCATCTTAGCCGAATATTGGAAGCCCTAAACCAGTGCACCGGCTTCTCTCTCTTGCTTGCATAATGCAATTTAAATCCCTTGTTAATTTCCAGGTCGAGTTTCATTCATGAGGATAATCTTTAATTGATGTTAAGTATAGGGATCAAGTTAAGTGCATTATTTCTTTTTTACAAAGTGCTAATTGTTCATGTTCTCATAAATTATTTTCTCTTCTTCTGTAGCAGGTTTTATGAAAGAACTTTTCAGCCAGTGCTTTTAACCTCATTGTATGAATATTATCCTGTAATCAGCAGGTCGTTCAGATCCTTCCAGTGAAGATGATCTCTGTGTCACCCTTCAGAGCCCTGAGGAGAAGAAAAATGAGCTTGTTCTGAGTGTGTATATGTGTGGGTAGGCTTGCAGACATTAGGAAAATATTTATATCCAAACATTTTAAACTTTAAGCATATTTTTTCAGCTGCTTCTGTTCCTAGTAAGACCCTTGAGGAGTTCAGTCTGAAACTACTCTTTTTGCTGTTGTTATTAGGTTCAGTGGTAGTAAGTATATTCGCATTGTGTGTAGACATCGCCACCACCCGTCTCCAGAATGCTTTGCATCTTGCAAAACTGAAACTCCTACTAAACATCAACTCACCATTTCCGCCTCCCCCAGCACCTAGCAACCACCATTTTATCATCTGTCTCTATGAGTGACTGTTCTTGAGTGGAATCATGCATTATTTGTCTTTTAGAGGCTGACTTATTTCACTTAGCCCAATGTCCTCAAGTTTTGTAAGGTGTGTTGGAATTTCCTTCCTTTTTAAGGCTGAATAATATTCCATTATATGTTAGTACCACATTTTGTGTATTCATTTGTTGTGGATGGACCTGGGTTGCTTTCCTCCTTAGGGCTGTTGTGAACAATGCTGCTATGAACATAGGTGCTTAGCCTACATCTGCTTTTGAACTGGGACCTGAACCTACTTCTACTTGACTCAAAACTTGTGCCCTTAACCCCCCAAATACAATGCTTCTTGCAAGGATATAAAACCTCATAAAAACAGCGTAAGGGAGCTGTTTTCCTTGAGCCACAGGTGTTGTGCTAGGAGGGGGATGAGCTGGCTTTCTTCTTGGATCAGAGATGGCTTCTTGGAGGAGGTGATGTGTTGGCTGGAGCTAGGAAAGTAAGTAGCATTTGAGTGGGTAGAGATGGAGGTGGGGAAGAAAATTTCACAGGAAGGTGTATCATGAGCAAAGGCCCAGGGAAAGGAAAGGTATGGAGGGAGTCCTGGGCAAGGCAAGCACTTGGCGTGGAGTATGAGGGGATGCTCTGGGAGACAAGGCTGCAGAGGTATTCATGAAGTCATCTGAGCTGGAGCGGATGGGAGGTACAGACTCATTTTGCAGAAGAGGAAGCCAAACACTAGGGAGTCTGAGCAATATGCCAAGGTCACAGGAAAACAAAACTCAGCTCTTAAGACTACAGTCTGGTGCTTACTCAGTAGCAGGTTTGGAAAAGCTGAGCATCTGCTCCTATGGGTGATGGTAAAGCCCTGCGGATGATTGAGCAGAAAGGTGGCACAGTTTGGCCTACCTGCTCATTTCAACCTTGTATCTTGAGCCACAGACCCACAGGGCAGCCCCAGAAGTGAAGGAGGTGGCAAGGCACTATCACACCAATGAGGGTCTGTTATGACTCTGGAGCCCTACTGGCTGTGGCTGTGCAGAGGAGACTGTGCCACCCCACCCCACCAACTCCTGCTAGCAGCTGGTAATTATGTCCCCACATTTGTTTCTTCCACAATAGGTAAATTTCTAGACTTGTTTTTTTTTAATAACAAAAACAAGCTCACTTTGAGAGTATGTATGTACGGGTAGGCATGCTGGGGACAGTATGTGCCAGGGCGTTTAGGAACACATGCTCTGGGGCGTAGATGTAGGTTGGAACCCACCTCTGTGTCATGGTTTTCTCAGTGTAAAAAGAGGGCTCTTGCACAGATTAAATGAAATACTGCATCAAAGACAGGAAGGTGCCTGACATTGGAAAGGACTAGCTCAATGTTAGTGGCTATTTGCCATGCAGTTATTCCCAACATGGTTGGGGAAAGTATTCTGTCACCTGGTACTGGATTTCAGACCGAAGGTGCTACCCTGGGTCTAGAATAACAGAGAAACCAGGGAAGGCCAGGTGTGGTGGCGCGGCGGCTCACACCTGTAATCTTAGCACTCTGGGAGGCCGAAGTGGGAGGATTGCTTGAGCCCAGAAGTTCAAGACCAGCCTGAGCAACATAATGAGACCCTGTCTCTACAAAATATAAAAAAATTAACCCAGGATATGGTGGGTACCTACAATCCCAGCTACTTAGGAGGCAGGAAGATCGCTTGAACACAGATGTTGGAAGCTGCAGTGAGCTATGACAAGGCCACTGCACTCAGCCTGGGTAACAGTGAGACCCTGCCTTGAAAAAAACAAAAACCAAAAAATACAAAGAAAAATAAACCTAAGAACAAATTTATAAAAAACCCAGAGATGACCCAAAGGCTGACATCAGGTATCAAGCTTTGATGTTTTGAGATTGATGGCCATAGTTAAGTACAAAAAGTTTGCTGCTTGGGAATGATGAAGTCAGACCTTTCTGTTCTTTCCACATTGGCCTACTGTGGCCAGGCATTTCCTGAGTGATATTATCTGCATGTGGTGGTAACTGAACCACTGCACAGGCTGGCTTGGCCCTTCACAATCTATTGAAACTTTTTGGTGCCTCCTTGTGGAAGAGTCTTTTTTTGACATATGATTGCATTTTCTTTTTTCTTTTTTTTCTAATTCCCCAGTCCCTGTGTGCCAAGCCAGTAGCCTAGCCCTTCAGATTCCTCTGTATCAGGGATTCTTACATGGGGTGAAGCAGGAATTGGTTGAAGAGAGGTTCTCTTCTAAAAGCCAAGGCTCATTGTATGCATGACCCTGGGCATCTCAGAGTGGGGAGTGCCTTAGAAAACACTAAAAGGGGGAGGACAGAGCTTTCACAAACATGGAAGGGGACAGGGTAGTGGGTGCCTCAAAGAGAGTTCCGAAGATCCACACCAGTAGAGCTAATGTGACCTCAGCTATGCTTCCTGGAGGTAGCGGAGCTGTCTGGCTGGCTGGAGGGGCTGTGGGCTGGGAGGCTGGGATCGCCAGGCAACTTGGGAACAAGTGACCCGAAGATACAAGATATCTTGTCCCCCTCAGAACAAGTCTCTCTGAGGCTTGGTGCTGCATGAGACTCGAGGATCCCAGAGCAACCCTGGGGCAGAGAAGAGCCCTAAAAATGACTGATTAAATTTCCCATGGTTTGGAGGGCTGGGTCCTCAGAGCTTAAGGTTAAACAACATACAAGTATACATTGGACACTTGAGTTTGAAGATTGCAGCTTAATACTCACTACACTCTCTCCATGTTAGCCACAGACTCCCTGGGGGGAAGTAAAGCAGGCACTGATAACCACTTGACAGGAGAGTGTGTCTTCTCAGAGGAGGAGTGCACTTCCGGACACGTGTGCCAGTGACTCAGGGGAATGCGGATGGCATTGCTGGGAAGGGCCCAGGCCACAGCTGAAATGCCCGTGAGGAGCCAGTTATTCTTTCTTCTTTTATCTTTCCATCCAGCCACTTGTTCAACACAGATACAGAGCACTTATGATGTACAGGGACAGTGCTGGGTCCTCAACCGTGAGCACAGTGCCCCTCCTTTGCCCCCATGAAGCTCACAGTTCACAATCCAGAGTTAGAAACTAAAGGAGCAGGCTGAGGGAGTCGGTGGCGCTCCAGGCGCTATGGGAGCCCAGCAGAGGGGTAGTGAAGGAGTTCTCCTGGGCTGGAGGAAGGGTTTCTGGAGGCTGTGATATCTGGGCTGCAACTTGGAGGAAAGGTATCAGCCAGGTAGATGGGGGCATCATGGGAGCTCCAGGCAGTAGTAAAAGCATGAGCAGAGGTAAGAGAAAGTGGTATGTTGAGAGATCCTAGCAGGCAGGTTAAGGGTACCCTTGTGGGTGTAGGACAGCTGGGATGGGACAAGATATGGTGGTGTGAGTCTGGATCTGGGCAGGTCTGTCTATGTTAGTGAGAGAGACAACGTGGCTGGCTGTTGACCTTGGGAGAAAGCCCTAATTCATTATTGTAGCCCAAAGACCCTTCCCAATGTGGCCCCCTGGTCTGCCCTCCAGCCCTATCACATACTTCTGTCCCCTCATCTTCTATCCTCTGGCCCTTGGACCACCTCCCGTGCCCCCATCATGCCTCTTCTCTTGTTAGATTTTTGATTCACACGTGCTGTTTGTTCCCTCTGCCTGGAACTCAATTCCTCCTTGCCCTCAACCTGCCTAATTTTTAAATAATTTTGCTTGCACGAGTAATGCATACACCTTTTCTATTTTTTATTTTTACTTTTTTTTAAGTGATAGGGTCTTTATAGAGGTATATTTCTTTTTTTAAGAAACAGTTTTATTTAGCCACATTTGTAATTCACATATCACAAAACTCATCTGTGGCAAGTGCACAAGTCAGTGCTTTTTAGTATATTCACAAAGTTGTACAACTATCATTTTCATTATTCCCCAAAGAAGCTGTGTACCTGCTAATGATCACTCCCCATTTTCTTTCCCCCCTCACCTCCTGACAGTGATAAATCTACTTTTTATCTCTATGGACTTGCTTGTCCTGGACATTTTATGTAAATGGAATCCCACAATATGTGGCCTTTTGTGCCTGGCTTCTTTCACTCAGCATAATGCTTTCAAGGTTCATCATGTTGCATAGATCAGTATTTCAGCCCTTTTTATGGCTGAATAATATTCCACTGTATGGCTATCCTATATTTTACTTATCCAATAATATCATTGATCATTTTGACTATTATGCTCCTATAAAATTTATGTACAAATTTTTGTGTGCATGTTTTCAGTTCTCTTGGATATATACCTAGGAGCAGAATTGCTGGGTCATATAGTAATACTATATTTTACTTTTTGAAGAACAGCCAAAGTCTTTTCCAATAGCTGCTCTATTTTGCATTTCCACCAATAGTGCACGAAGCCTCCAATTTGTCCTGCCTTTTAGCTTACATCATTCTAGTGGGTATGATTTGCATTTCCCTAATGATAAATGATGTTCAACATTTTTTCATATGTTTATTAGCCATTTATATAGATGGTTGGAGAAAAGTGTATTTAATTTTCCCCCCATTTAAAAATTCAGTTCTTAAAAATAAATAAAAATTCAGTTATTGGCTTTTTTCTATTGACTTATAAATGTTCTTTATATATATTCTGGATATAAAGCCCTTATTAGATACATAATTTGCAATTTTTTACCCCTTTGAGGGTTTTCTTTTCACTATTATTTTGGCAGCACAAAAGTTTTAAATTTTGAAGTAGTTTATCTTTTTCTTTCTTTTTCATTACTCTTTTCATTTCTTTGTTTCTTTTTGGTGTCATCTCTAAGATTTATTCCTGTGTTTTCTTCTAAGACAGTGGTTCTCAACCTTCCTAATGCCGCAACCCTTTAATACGGCTGTTCCGAGAGTTCTATAGTGTTAGCTCTTACATTTAGGTTTATGATCCATTTTGAGCTAATTTTTATATAGGGTGATGTGGCCATCCAGTTGTCTCAGCACCATTTGTTAAAAAGATTGCCCTTTACTCATTGAGTTATCTTGACACCTTTATAAAAAATCATTAGACTATAAATGCAAGAGTTCATTTCTGGACTCTCAAATCTATTCCAGTGGTCTGTGTGTCTACCCTTATGCCAGTATCACACTGTCTTGATCACTGGGGCTGTGCAGTGGGCTTTCACAGGTGCCTAGCACATCATTCTGGGATGAAGGCCTGGGTGTGAGGGTTTGTAGGGGTGGAAAGAAGCAGCCACTCTCTTTGTCTGGCACCTGGGCAGCAGGTGATAGCACATGTACACCTGAACTGCAGGACTTTTTTTTGTTTTGTAGTTTTTGGCCCAGGGCCGAGTTTGAACCTGCCACCTCCAGCATTCAGGGCCAGCGCCCTACTCCTTTGAGCCACAGGTGCCACCCTTTTTCTTTTCTTTTTTGAGACAGAGTCTCAAGCTGTTGCCCTTGTTAGAGTGCCATGACATCACAGCTCACAAGCAACCCCAAACTCTTGGGCTTAAGTGATTCTCTTGCCTCAGCCTCCCAAGTAGCTGGGACTACAGGTGTCCACTACAACATCCAGCTATTTTGAGGGGGTTGTAGTTGTCATTGTTGTTTGGTGGACCAGGCTGGATTCGAACCTGCTGGGTCTGGTGTATATGGCTGGCGCCCTAGCTGCTTGAGGTACAGGCGCTGAACCAAATTCAGGACATCTTAACTTCTTTTTTTGGCCAGGGCTGGGTTTGAGCCAGCCACCTCTGGTATGTGGGGCTGTTACCCTACTCCTTTGAGCCACAGGCACTGCCCTGGACTTCTTAACTTCTTAAAATGTGTCTTCCTGGGTGGCACCTATGGCTCAGTGAGTAGGGCCCCAGCCCCATATACTGGAGGTGGCGTGTTCAAACCCAGCCCCGGCCAAAATAAAAATAAAAATAAAATCTTGAAAAAAAAAGTGACTTCCTGGGTGGCACCATTGGCTCAGTGGGTAGGGCACCAGCCCCATATACTGAGGGTGGCAGGTTTGAACCCGGCTCTGGCCAAACTGCAACAAAAAAGTAACTGGGCATTGTGGTGGGTGCCTGTAGTCTCAGCTATTCTAGACTCTGAGGCAAGAGAATTGCCTAAGCCCAAGAGTTGGAGGTTGCTGTGAGCTGTGATGCCACCGCACTCTACCCAGGGCAACAAAGTAAGACTCTATCTCAAAAAAAAAAAAAAAAAGAAAGAAAAAAGGTGTCTCCCTGCCAGGTGCAGTGGCTCACACCTGTAATCCTAGCACTCTGGGAGGCCAAGGCAGATGGATTGCCTGAGCTCACAGGTTCGAGACCAGCCTGAGAAAAGCGACCCTGTCTATACTAAAAATAGAAAATCTGAGGCATGAGGATTGCTTGAGCCCAAGAGTTTGAGGTTGCTGTGAGCTATGATGCTACAGTACTCTACCCAGGGCAATAGTTTAAGGCCCTGTCTTTAAAAAAAAACAACAAAAAACCAAAAACCCCAGTATCTTCCCAGGTCCGGGCTTCTTCTTCAGCCTCTTTGAGTCTGCTTGTCCCTGAGATCCCTCTAGAGCCCGAAAACTGTAGTCACATACAAAGCACAAACCTCAGTCTACCTTAGAGATGAAAACTGCTGCTCTTGGAGGCTCTATCCCTCCCACCCTCTGCCAGGGCAGTTTGCCCCTCTGAACCCCATTTACTTTGATGGCATTAATACCCATTTCTCAGGGTTGTTGAAGAATAACTTAGATAATGTATCAAACACTAAGATAAGTGCCTCTAAATATTTAATCCTGAGATGCATAGTCTTAGCCTCGTTTGTAAAGGTGGAGAAACTGGGGTTCACACAGATGGGTTTGTATGCCAGTGCCTCATACCATTCCACGGCACGGCCAGGGCTCAAGGTCATCCCGGTCTGGCTCCAGGCCCTGTGCTCCCGACTCGGGGTTGGAGGGACTCAGGGCGCCTGCCTGGGTTCTAGAAGACCCTGTTCAGGGTAAATTCTGGTGGGAAGCCTGCCCTGCCCTCCCTGCTCTATTTTTCCCTGGCATGACTCCTGCAAAGTGCTCTGGCTGGGCAGGGCGGGAGGCAGAGGGCTCCCCGGGTAGCAGGACCCGCCCGTGGCCGGCGGCGGCTGTGAAAACCAGGGCAGCTGTGTTCTGCCCCGGTGGCCCCGCTGCTCCGCACGCGGCCTGGGATGTGCAGAGCATTTGGGCTGGAAAATGAGCACAAAAGAACACACGGGAAGGTCTCGAAAATGCTAATGCGGCGCCCGCGCGGCTGGTGGAGGCGCAGCCGAGGGCCGCGGTCACGGCGCTGTGCCTCATTATTACTGCCGGGGGCCCGCGGCCGGGAGCAGCGGGGCGCGGGGCCGCACGCGGCGCGGCTGATGGCAGCGCTGATGGCGCAGCGGCGCGGCCCGCGGGCTCAGCCAGGGCTCTGTGCCCCCGCTGCCACCGCGGGAGAGCGAGGATGGGCGCCCGGCCTCCAGCCGGGACGCCGCGGAGGTCTGCACCTGATTCCGTATTTCCATTAAATTTCGAATTAAAAAGTATTTTTCTTTTAAGATCGAAAAGTGATCAATGCTAGTTGTAAAAAGTTCAAACAATACCTCCACCCTTTCCTTCCCCCTCTCTCCGGAGCTAACCGTTGTTTACTGACTGGTAGGAAGCTTGCCAAACATTTTAATACTCAAAGCTATTTGATTTTTTAAAAAATTCCAAATGGAAACATAATTCAGGTTTCCTCCCATCCTGCTCCCCAATACGATCCTGGTATATATTTTGGTTTCTTGATTTTTTTCAAGTAAGAATGTGCCCGGAGCTCTTTCCACATTAGCAGGGACAGGGCTACCTAATCCTCTCCAAAGCCCCATAGTATCCCCGAGTGTGAGGGGACACCGGTTATTTAATTGAATGCTTGCTATGCGGGCCTTAAAGCGCATTACCTGCATCGTGTCATTTAATCATCAGAAAAGTTCTAGAAGGCAACCATAATAATCCCCATTTTAAGGAAAAACAGGCATAAAGAGGTGAAAGGATTTGTCAGAGGTTTCAGGGCCAGGAAACTGCAAAAGTAGGATTGGAGAGCAGGCGGGCTTGACTTTGAAGTCTTTGCTCCTTTCCCGAAGCTCAGTGTCCTGCCAAATGGGGCATACAGGTTGCTGAATGTTAGCAAGCAGGCACCTTTCTGACCCCTCAAGCTCCTTATTCCACAGGCAAGTTCTCTATCTGTGTTTCTATGGACTTTTGCAGGATTCTGCCGATTCTATCCTAGTGATTCTAGCCAGTGATTTTTACCTAGGAATGAAAGAATTGAAATTACATTTTACTGACTTGATAAAAAACAAACACTAAAGGACCTTGTGCTGTCACTGTAGTAGTGTGATCACAGTTCCCAGCAACCCCCTGGGCTCAAGCTGTCCTCTGCCTCAATCTCCCTAAACTGTGGGATTACAGGCACGAGCCACTGTTTCCTGCTCATAAGATAAGAAGTAATGTTTTCATCCACATTTCCAGTTTTTTTTTCAGAGGAAACCCCAGATACAGGTAGTCCCTGGGTTACCAATGAGAGAGATAGGTTCTGTAGATTTGTTTGTAAGTGGAATTTGTATGTAAGTTGGAACAAGAACATTTACCTATTACCTGTAATAGCCTCCCTTCATAAGTGTGAGTCATACGCCAGTCAGGTTTTTGTAACTTGGGGACTTACTGTAATAGCCTCTGTTCATAAGTGCAAGTTGTATGTAAGTTGGATGTATGTAACTTTGGAGACTGCTTATATTTTTAGTGCATACACTTTCCCACGTAAGTAGTAGCCTCTGCACTTTGCTGTTCCCAATTAATAATATATCTAAAGGTCATTCTCACTGGCACCTCTAGTTCAATATCACGTTTTTTCTTCTTGTTACTTTTTTTTTTTTTTGAGACGGAGCCTCAAGCTATCCCCCTGGGTAGAGTGCCATGGCATCACAGCTCATAGCAACCTCCAACTCCTGGGCTCAAGCGAGTCTCCTGCCTCCGCCTTCCAAGTAGCTGGGACCACAGGC
>CAUYQV010170933.1:0-22728 GCA_963574575.1 Galagoides demidoff | reverse complement strand
CCGGGCGTTGTGGCGGGCACCTGTGGTCCCAGCTACTTGGGAGGCTGAGACAGGAGACTGGCTTGAGCCCAGGAGTTGGAGGTTGCTATGAGCTGTGATGCCATGGCACTCTACCCAGGGGGATAGCTTGAGGCTCCGTCTGAAAAAAAAAAAAAAAAAAAAAGAAAAGGGCTTTCGCCAACTAAACATCTCTTAGATAATAAAAATAATCTATAACTGGTTCATTAGGCTTTTATACCTTTCCATTTATTAGATACAAAATATATGAACTCATTTTTTTTTTTAAAGACAGAGTCTCACTATGTCACCCTGGGTAGGGTGCCACGGCATCACAGCTCACAGCAACCTCCAATTCCTGGGCTTAAGCGATTCTCTTGCCTTAGCCTCCTAAGTAGCTGGGACTACAGGCACCCACCACAACGCCTGGCTATTTTTTGGTTGTAGTTGTCATTGTTGTTTGGCTGGCCCAGAATGGATTCGAACCTGCCAGCTCTGGTGTATGTGGCTGGTGCCTTAGCTGCTTGAGCTACAGGCACCAAGCCAACTCATTTTTGATGTAAGCATTTCAAGCAAAACACATAGGGTGGCACCTGTGGCTCAGTGGGTAGGGCGCAGGCCCCATATACCAAGGATGGCGGGTTCAAACCCACCCCTGGCCAAACTGCAACAAAAAAATAGGTGGGCGTTGTGGCAGGGACCTATAGTCCCAGCTACTCTGGAGGCTGAAGCAAGAAAATCACCTAAGCCCAAAAGTTGGAGGTTGCTGTGAGCTGTGTGACGCCTCCATCTACAGAGGTGGATAAAGTGAGACTCTGTCTCTATTAAAAAAAAAATACACATAGTTTAAATGTTCCCCACAATCTTTCCCAAATCCTGTTATCAGCTATATATTCTTTCAGATTAGATCTTTACGTCAATGCATTTGTTTTGTCCTTTTTGCTTTTATATACATATTATATTAAATTCACTGTTCTACAATTTGCTTACTTCACTTAATGGTCTTAGATGTCCTTCTATGATAGTAAATATGGGTATTCCTCACCCTTACAATAGGTAATGCATTCTTATATTTCCTTTCTCCATCTCCTTGTTATTCCATTCTGTTTTATCCTTTTTGTGAGGGGGAGGGGACAGAGTTTCACTCACTTGCCCTGGGTAGGGTGCTGTGGTGTCTTCATAGCCCACAGCAACCTCAAATTCCTGGGCTCAAGTGATCTTGTGAGTAGCTTGGAGGCATGTGCCACCATGCCTGACTAAGTTTTCTATTTTCAGTGGAGATAGGGTCTTGCTCTTGCTCAGGCTGGTCTCAAACTCCTAAGTGCAAGGGATCCTCCCACCTCAGCCTCCGAAGAGGACACCCAGCCTCCATTCTGTTTGTTTGTTTGTTTCTGAGACAGAGTCTCACTTTGTTGCCCTGGGTAGAGTGCTGTGGCATCACAGTTCACAGTAACATCAAACTCTTGGGCTGAAGTGATTCTCTTGCCTCAGCCTCCCAAGTAGCTGGGAGTACAGGTGCCTGCCACAGTGCCCAGCTATATTTTGGTTGTAGTTGTCATTGTTGTTTGGTAGGCCTGGGTTGGGTTCGAACCCACAAGTTCCGGTGTATGTGGCTGGTGTCCTAGCTGGTGAGCTACAGGCGCTGAGTCCCTCCATATTCCTTTATCTTATGAGATAATATCCTAATCACTACAAAATGGATTTCACAACCCACTGTTGTGTTTGAAAAATCTTACTTTAGAGAACCCAACACATATATACAAGGTATATGCAGGGATATTCAGAGTAACCTTGTTGGTAAAATAAAACAAGTAGTAAATTGGAAACAACCTAAATATTCATTGATAGGAAACGTTAGATAAATTTAGTCCATCTATAGTCTGTAGATATCAAAAAACATGAGAGCCAGGCATGAAGGTTCACGCCTGTAATTTTTTAGCACTCTGGGAGGCTTCAGGTGGGAGGATCACTTGAGCTCAGGAGTTAGAGACCAGACTGAGGAAGAGCCAGACCCCATCTCTACTAAAAATAGAAAAACTAACTGCAAGTTGTGGCAGGCACTTATAGTCCCAGCTACTTGGGAGGCTGAGGCAGGAACCTAGGAGTCTGAGGTTGCTATGAGCTAGTATGACACCATGGCACTCTAGCCCAGAGACCAGAGGAAGATTCTGTGAAAAACAAATGCTCGAAGGCCTGGTTCTTAACCTGTGGATCGCAACCCCTTTGTAACAATGAAAATACATCACAGCATTAGGAAGATTGAGAACCATTGCTCTAAGGTATACTTCAAGAACTGCCATGTTTAAGTCAAAGAAAATGTATATATTAATTAGGAATTTTAAAAACTATTCCTGAGCTTAGTGAATTTCTAACTCCCCTAAATGAGATATACAAAATGGCTGTATGTATAGAAGTAGTTATTTAGGCCAGGCATGGTGGCAGGAGGATCATTTGAGCCCAAGAGTTAGTGGAGGTTACTGTGAGCCATGGCACTCTACTCAGGGCAACAGAGTGACACTCTGTCTCAAAAAACAAAAAAGTTATCTATACTTTATTTTCTAATTATCTTTGGTATACAGTACCAGACTTAGGTTACCAAAAATTTCAAATGATGAGGGCAGCACCTGTGGCTCCATATACTGGAGGTGGCGGGTTCAAACCCAGCCCCAGCCAAAACTGCAAAAAAAAAAAATTCAAATGATGCTGACTCTAATAATCCTTATTACAAATAATTTCTCCAGCTATCAGATAAAAAGAGGTTCCTTCCAACAATTTTATCACTTGCTCTTTATCTTTTTTTTTTTTTTGAGACAGAGCCTCAAGCTATCCCCCTAGGTAGAGTGCTGTGGCATCACAGCTCAGAGCAACCTCCAACTCCTGGGCTCAAGCGAGTCTCCTGCCTCCGTCTCCCAAGTAGCTGGGACCACAGGTGCCCGCCACAACACCTGGCTATTTTTTGGTTGTGGCCGTCATTGTTGTTTGGCTGGCCCAGGCTGGATTTGAACCCGCCACCTTAGGTGTATGTGGCTGGCGCCTTAGCCACTTGCTCTTTATCTTTTTGTTTTTCTTAGAGACAGGGTCTCACTCTGTTCCTACCCAGGCTGGTATACAATGGCATGATCACAGCTCATTGAACTTTCAAACTCCCATTTTCTAGCAATCCTCCTGACTCAGCATCCCAAGTAGTAAGAATTACAGGCATGTGCCACCATGGTTGGCTAATTTTTTTAATAATTTAGAGAGATTTTTAATAATTTTGAGAGACAGGCTCTCACTACATTGCCCAGGCTGGTCTCAAACTCCTAGCCTCAAATTATCTTCCCATCTCAGCCTCTCAAAGTGCTGGAATTACAGAATTGTGCCACTGTACCTAGCTGTGCTTTAACATCTCTGACCCAGAGTGATTTCCCTTTATTTTGGGGGTATATATCCCAAGACCCCTAGTGGATCCCTGAAACCACAGATAGTATCACATTCTATATATACTATACTTTTTCCTACATATGCATACTTGTAATAAAGTTTAACTTACAAATCAGACATAGTAAGAGATTAACAACAATAATTTATAATAAAATAGAACAATTATAATAATACCCAGCATCACTACTCTTGTACTTTGGGCCATTACTAAGTAAAAGAAGGGTTACTTGAATACAAGCACAGCGATTTTGCAGCATCTGATAACTGAGAAATATGCAGCAAAAATATGATGGACAGGAGTAGGGCGCTGGCCCCATATGCCGAAGGGGGCGGGTTCAAACCCAGCCCTGGCCAAAAACTGCAAAAAAAAAAAAAATGCTGGACAAAGGGAAGAGTTATATCATGGGCAGGAGAAGGTGGGACAGAGTGAGATTTCATCACACTACTCAAAATGGTGCACAACTTAAAACTTGTAAGTTTATTTCTGTAATTTTCCATTTAATATTTTTGGACCCAAGTTGATATTGGTAATTCAAACTACAGAAAATGATAAACGGGGACTACCATATGTTTAAACATGTCTTTATCTGGTGAATTTAAAAACTGTTTCTACTGACTAGTTTTAAAAAACATCATACTATTAATATAAACATTTATAGTTCTAAGTGGGCTATTTTAGGAATTACTCCATCTTGAAGCATCTAGAAATTCAACTATCTTTATAAATAAAATGTACAAGCTTTCATTGTTCTTAAAAATAAGATTTTTAAAGATTTGGAATGGAAATTTACCATGATTAACAATTTAATTAATTCTCTTCCTTAAGTAAAAATATAAACTTTTATTGATTCATGGTACAGATCTCTCAAATGTATCACTCTTCAGGAGAAAGGTTTTCTACTATAAACTCATTTTCTTTACCTCTTACCAGAAAAAAAACAAATTATTCTCTACACTAAAAAAAATATGTAAGCCAGGCTCAGAGGCTCAAATCTATAATCCCAGCACTTTGGAAAGGTGAGGTGGGAAGATCCCTTGAGACTAGGAGTTTGAGACCAGCCTAAGAAAGAATAAGATCTATTTCTACAAAAAACAGAAATATTTTTGGTGGGAAAGCATATAGTCCCAGCTATTCAGGAGGCTGAGGGAGGAGGATCTTTTTTTTCTTTTTTTCGAGATAGAGGCTCTGTATACTGCCCTCGGTGGAGTGCTATAGTGTCACAGCTCACAGCCACCTCAAACCTCAGCCTCAGTCTCCCAAGTAGCTAGAACTATAGGTGTCTGCCACAACGCCCAGCTAAGCAGGAGGATGTTTTGAGCCCAGGAGTTTGAGGATGCAGTTAACTATGATGAGGCTACTGTACTCTAGCCTCAGTGACAGAGTAAGACCTTGTCTCAAAAAAATTAATAAAGTATATATAAAATGCACATATAAATACAAAAGCCAAATAAGGACGTCTTAACCCCAAGTCAGTTTTTATTTATGTTCTTGGCAAAAGCAAATAAAAACAATAATATACCTAGCCAGAGGGGATTGAAACGCTGTAGCTGGGTTCGGAAAATCCATGGTCCTTGTCTCAAGAACTGGTTTTCCTGGTATAAACTTTAAACTGTTAGGATTTGGAGTATCTTGTGTTTGAATAAACATGTATCTCACTAAAAAAGAAAAGAAGAATGTTATTCCAGAAAAAATAGTAGTAAACAAGTTTATGAACTATGAAGTTCTCATCTTCAGAGAACCAGAAGTAGTAAGAAAAGTTGGAAAAAACAAGACTTTATTACCCATGCTGGCACAATAAGAATTTATAACATGACAAAGAAATATATCAATATATTTAGGATAACTATGTAAAATTTTATATTAACACTGATTATTTAGATAGTTGTATTACTCAACAAATTCTAGCAACATCCTACACTTAAGTAGGAAGGTACATCATAAGTCAGGAGTCATACACATATTCTACTTGGTGACTTGGTGCTAGTGGCTACCATAATCATAGATCATTATCACTGTGAAATCAATACAGTAAAATGTTACATTCTCTTTTTTCCAAAGTGACATCATTATTTTATAGATAATAAAGTTACCAATCTGTAATAGTATTATTATTACATATATTTAGAGTTTATTACACTGCCAGATACAAAGTCAAGTGCTATAAATGTACTTATGCCTTTAACAAGTGGATAAAGGAACTACTATTCCCATTTTACAAATGAAAAAACTGAGGCTGAGAGATATTAAATAACTTGACTAATGGTATAGTTAGTAACATCATAAAATCATGTAAGTAGGAATCTATGCAAATTACTTTCTGGAATATTTAACACATATCTTTACAGGCTCTTTTCTTGTATGTTTCTTCTAGGACCATGATGAAACTGAGAATGAATTCATTAAAGCAATAAAGAGAAAACAGGATCTTTTAATTTCCTACCTTCCTATTATAACAACTTGCAGGACAAAAGCATTAGAGTTTTAATAGTTTTAAAACTATTAAATAGACTTTCATTATTCATAATGAAAATAAACCTTTTGTAAGGTTTTGAGAGCTAATGATTTAAAAAAGGAAAAAAAAGACAAATGATAGAGGATTCTGAGCAAACAGAAATCCTTTAACTTTTTTTTTCCTTTTTTTTTGTAGTTTTTGGCTAGGGCTGGGTTTGAACCTGCCACCTCTGGTATATGGGGCCAGCACCCTACTCCTTTAAGCCACAGGTGCCGCCCAAAATCCTCTATCTTTAAGCAGTATATTTAAATAGGTTGAAATCGTCTATTTCAAAATTCTCAGAATCCTCTATCTTTAAGCAGTATATTTAAATAGGTTGACGGCAGTATATAACATTAATAACAAAAATATATATTAAGTACCTATTATGTGCTAGGCCTAGTGTTAAGCACATTGTACATGTAAAGCAGGCATCCTCAAACTACAGCCCACAGACCACATAGCCTGCCTAGGACATTTATACGGCCCTCTGGGGGTTTCTGTCTCCGCTGCCTGCCCTGCTTAGCAGCCGACTCATCCCGCGCAGTCTGGCCCTCCAACGGTCTGAGGGACAGTGAACTGGCCCCCTGTTTAAAAAGTTTGAGGACCCCTGATGTAAAGTACATCACTTAATCCTTACATCCTTCCAAGGAGACACTGCTTTTATCTTATTTTTTAGGAGGAAACTAAGTCATTCAGGTAGGAAGTGACAGAGCCAGGATTCAAGTCTAGATAATTTTCTAGTGTTGACTCTCTTAGCCATTGTGCATACTGCCAATCCTTATCTATTAGTGCTAAGTGTAATAGGAAAACAGATTTAAGATCAGTCTTCCCATTCTGTGATAACCTTCATTCCATATATTTTAGGAGAGATAATAAATCATCAGTTTTAAATCTGAAAAAGATTGTATTTGGCAAAACACATGGTTGGTATGGAAGTGCTTTTCTTAACCATTAGGGAGAAGGTTCTAATATGACATTGAGAGTTGTTTTTGCACCTTGACATACAGTTCCAGCTAGCTGATGTTAAACCATTTCCGAGATAAAGTACCAAATGAAACTAAACTCCAATTCAATTTGTTTAAGTCACTGTCCTAATTAGACATCAGGTGGTGACCAGGCAAATCCCAAAAGAGAGAAAAATAAAAAATAATCTCAACGCCAAGCATGTCATTTAAAATATTTATAATTCTCTATTTCTACCAAGACATTACTCTGAAAATCTGTGTTATCAGAAAACAATTTTTCAAATGAAATATTAAAGAAAGGGCTGCCATCACATTCTATATAAAAGACAGCAAGGTTCTTCTAACCCTGATTCTTTTTTTTTTTGAGATAGTTTCACTTATTAACTCTCGGTAGAGTGCCATAACATCACAGCTCACAGCAACCTCCATCTCCTGGACTTAGGCGATTCTCTTGCTTCAGTCTCCCAAGTAGCTGGGATTACAGGCACCCGCCACAGCACCCGGCTATTTTTTTGTTGCAGTTTGGCCAGGGCTAGGTTTGAACCCACCACCTTCAGTATATGGGGCCGGAACCCTACTCACTGAGCCACAGGCACAGCCCCTAACCCTGGTTCTTAAGTAATCATTTCTTGTAGCTTTCTGGTTTTTTTTTCCTTTTGTTTTTTTTGAGACAGGGTCTCACTGTGTCACTCAGGGTATGGTAGAGTGGTATGATCACAGCTCACTGCAACCTCAAACCCCTGGGATCAAGCAATTATCCTGTCTCAGCCTCCCAAGTAGCTGGGACTACAGGTATATGCCACCACAACTTGCTAATTTTCCAATTTTTTGTAGAGATGGGGTCTCAATCTTGCTCAGGCTACTCTTGAACTCCTGATCTCAAGCAATCCTTCAGCCTTGGTCTCCCAGAGTACTACAATTCTAGGTGTTAGCCACAGCACCTGGCCCATAATACATAACCAAAATTTCTACACACATTAGACACTCTAGCAATATTTGAAGAATTAAATCTGGTTTCATTCTACTCAAGCCACTTAAGTAAAACTAGACCTGCAGAAAGAAAGAAATTTTAGAAATATTTGAAGGTTAAAACCATAAATTCTTTTCTTTTAAATTTTAGATTAATATTAAGGGTACATACAATTGGGTTTATTGTTCATATCTGTTAGGTAGCATCCAAGTTGTATTTGAGTACTTTACCCAAAAGGTGTGCCATATAACCCTACATTGTACCTGTCGGGTGGAAGCTGACGGGTGGAAGCTGACCAGGCTCCCTCCCCACCATAAAAAAGTTTTGGGGTTTTTTTTCTGTTTTATTTTATGTATGTATGTATGTATGTATGTATGTATGTATGTTTGATTGCTTGGGATTCATTGAGGGTACAAAGGATTAGGTTACACTGATTCCACTTGTTAGATAAAGTCCCTCTTAGTCCTGCCCCCAGGAGGTGTGCCATACACTGTGACGTTACCCACCCCCTCTCACCTTCCCTCCTCCCCTCTCCCTGATCCCTGACTCATTCTCCTATTGGTTTTTTTTTTTTTTGGAGACAGAGTCTTACTTTGTCACCCTCAGTAGAGTGCAGTGGCATCACAGCTCATAGCAACCTCAAACTTATGGGCTCAAGTGATTCTCTTGTCTCAGCTTCCTGAGTAGCAGGGACTACATGTGCCCGCCACAATGCCTGGGTATCTTTTTTAGAGATGGGTTCTTACTCTTGCTCAGGCTAGTCTTGAACTCCTGAGTTCAAGCAATCCACCTTCCTCAGTCTCCCAGAATGGTAGGATTACAGGTGTGAGCTACCACACCTGGCTGTCATAATGCTTTTTAAAAAGTCACTTAAGAGCATATAATCTACACATACTATAGAAATTATGAAAATGTATGACACCACCACCACACAATGTTTCTCTTTTGACAATAAATAGAGTTATTTCAAAAACAAATTTGAATAGGTATTTAACAAGATCATTCTAATTATACCCTAAATTGAATTTAATTAGTTATTTTGAAACAGACTCGCAGGTCCATCATCCAGAAAGATGCTCCTGAAAGTGTCAGGTTACAAAAGGATAGAAAGACTTACATTAAATATCTTTCCCTGTTAGGGTTGGTATTAATAGGTACCTAAGTAGCATAAAATCCTCCAAAATATAGATTAGTACTGCTTAAAGTCAGGATCAATGACAAAATCAGTGGGTTTCCAAAGTGAAAAGCCCAGATGACCACAAAATTCAGTTAAATTACAAAACTTAAAAAGTCCAATTCAAGGCTCGGCGCCTGTGGTTCAATCAGCTAAGGCGCCAGCCACGTACACCTAAGGTGGCGGGTTCGAATCCCCAGCCTGGGCCCACCAAACAACAATGATGGCTGCAACCAAAAAATGGCTGGGCGTTGTAGCAGGCGCCTGTGGTCCCAGCTACTTGGGAGGCGGAGGCAGGAGACTCGCTTGAGCCCAGGAGTTGGAGGTTGCTATGAGCTGTGATGCCATGGCACTCTACCCAGGGGGATAGCTTGAGGCGCTGTCTCAAAAAAAAAAAGTCCAATTCAAGTAGTCTGATCTGTTGAGTTATTCATTATTTATGTACTTACGTGTAAACTATTTTCTGATTCAAGGAAACAAGCAAGATGGTAGGAAAGCAATCCTCTTCTTACCCCAGGCTACAGAAGATATAAAGTCTCTACATTGATTTAACTTCGGCTGTTAGCTAGAGTCCGCCCCTTCCAGAGTATGGCCACCAGAAGGTATTCAAGGTAGTGATAGAAAGGCAAATAGGCTGAATCCATACACTTAACAGCTCTATAACCACATATAGGAAGACATTTATACACATACACACATGCACATGCATATACACACCTAAGCTTCTATAACCACATTACAATGGTCACATTTTAATATTGATTTCTTTTTGAGACAGGATCTTGCTCTGCTGTCCAGGCTATGGTGGAGTGGCAGAATCAGAGCTCACTGTAGACTCAAATTCCTAGGCTTAGCTGATCCTCCCACCTTAGCCTCAGGAGTAACTGGGACTACAGGCATACAACCACACACCCAGCACATTTCAAATTATTTTCAAATCCCATCTTCATAACTATTTCTAATGTTATAGAAAGTCAAAGTATCTCAACAAGACTGTTAATAAAACCGTAATAACTAATTTAGACCAAAAAAAAAGAAAAAAATATATTCAAAATCTTATGTTCCAGACAGCACTCATACCTCAGTGGGTAGGGCGCCAGCCACATACACTGTGGCTAGTGGGTTGGAACCCAACCCAGGCCAGCTAAAACAACAATGACAACTGCAAAAATAAAAACCAGGCATTGCAGAGGTTGCCTGTAGTCCCAGCTACTTGGGAGCCTAAGGCAAGAGAATCTCTTAAGCCAAAGAATTTGAGGTTGTTGTGAGCTGTGACACCACAGCACTCTACCGAGGGCAACATACTGAGACTCTGTCTCTTAAAAAAAAAGTATGTTCCAAGATCTGAATGAAAGCCAGAAACATACTGATTTTAGGGTTATTCTTACCAAAATAAGAAAAGCAATAATTTAAAATACATAAGATTCTTTGAAACACAAACCCTTTTTATGATATTGTCACTTCAGAAATCATTTATTGAGCAATTCTGCATTCCAGGAAATGTATTATATGAGATACTGAAATTTCTACTGAACAATTTCCTTGCAAATAACTACAGTAAAGTGTGGCATTATGATAGAAAATACTCTCCATATTCTTTTTATAGGGTTCTAAGTAGAAAATTCTCATCTTTTCTGATCCACAAAATCCTAGCACAGTTCAATTAGTTTCTGAAATACCAGTTACTGTGAAAGAGGTAAACTTTACCTTTGTTACATAAGGTTGCAGGTAGTGGGAAAAGAGGTCTCTGCACGAATTGATGTAGAAGATGTTTCTCAATAGTGTATGGATTCTTCATCATAAAACAGAGCCTGCATTTGAAAACAAATAAATGACATCTTAAGAGATCTAATCTTCTAAATTAAGTTTCTACTTCTCATATTTAAAGACATGTCTCAAACATAACAACAATAAAAATAATTAGAGTTGATTTTTCATTTTTCATCTACAACATTATTTCTACTTAAGCAATATCTACAAATAATTCAAAATCAGATAAAGCTCAAATGGAAATTCATAGCCTTGATAATTAGATGTATATCCAGGTATAAGCAACAGAATTGCATCTACATTAATAAGATATCACCTAACCCCAGCAAGATTAGCCCACATCACAAAGTCATAAAACACCAGATGTGGATGTGGAGAGCAGGGAACACTTTTACACTTCTGGTGGGATTGCAAACTAATACGGCCCTTTTGGAGAGAAGTGTAGAGAATCCTCAAAGCTCTAAAAGTAGACCTTCCATTTGATCCTGCATTCCCATTACCAGGTATCTACTCAGAAGAATAAAAATCATTTTACCACAAAGACATTTGCACCCAAATGTTTACTGAAGCTCAATTCATCATTGCCGTGGAAGCAACTTAGCATTGATCCATTCATATGGATAAAAAGACTGTGGTATATGTATACCATAGAATACTATTCAGCCATTTAAAAAGATGGAGACTCTACATCTTTTACATTTACCTGGAGGGAGCTAAAATGCATTCTTCTTAGTAACGTAACATAGAACGGAAAAATAAATATCCAATGTTCTCCATAATAATATGAAATCAATATACAAATAATTCTATGCTCATAAGAACAATAAAACATAAATATAGTCTAGTATGGGGGTACAGGACGGAGAGGGATGGACGACTGGCAGAAAGAAGGGTAAAAGCAGGATATCACCTAATGTGCACATTGTGAGGGTATATAAAACAGCCCCTGGTTGAGGGACTCTTACAACTAGAACTTTACCCTGGAAGTGAGAATGATATAACCTAAAAACCTATACTCTCATATTAATTTGAAATAAAAAATAAATTTTAAAAAATAGTAATAATTTGGCTCGGCACCTGTGGCTCAAATGGCTAAGGCGCCAGCCACATATACCTAAGGTGGCATGTTCAAATCCAGCCCCGGCCTGCTAAAACAACAATGATGGCTGCAACCAAAAAATTGCTGGGAGTTGCAGCAGGCGCCTGTGGTCCTAGCTACTTGGAAGGCTGAGGCAGGACTCACTTGAGCCCAGAAGTTGGAGGTTGCTGTGAGCTGTGATGCCATGGAACTCTACCCAGGCGGATAGCTTGAGGCTCTGTCTTAAAAAAAAAAAATAATAATAATAATAATAATAATAATTTATAACCTGGAGTAGTCAGTTTCACTGGTGTGCCGAGGTGCTGCAAGAGGATTTTAGGTGCACTACAAAACTTTTCAAAGATCACTAATTAAATTATTTTTGAAAGAAGTTCAAAGCACTGTTAAGTATATTCTTTTTTTTTAACTCTTTTATTTGATTAATATAAGTATGCCACAGAAATCTAACTATAGATTAGTGTAATGTTAAGATTTAAATAATGCTGAAAACACTGACCTGGAGTCTCAAACTCTTAGTTACGTGTGACAGAGGTAAATATCATAGGCTTTTATGTTTTGTCTAGAAAAAAATTTAAAACTAGATAATAGAGTCACATGGTTCAAAATAATAAGGAAAAAAGTGTATATGATAAAGTCTCCCTCTTTTTCTGCACCCTACCGCTATGTTTCCTTCTGCAAAAATAAGCTGTATCACATTTTGAAAAGTATTTCATGATAGGGAGCACAAAAAAAAAGTATTTCAATACTTAAAAACAACCAATAGAAAGTAAACTATTGTCCCCCAATCTGCTAAAGCAGCCTATTCTTTATATGCTTTCTGACTGGAAAAACATTAACCTAGTATTATAACTTTCACTCTTTTTGTTTGGTGGAGAAGGGGCCAGGGTCTCGCTCTGCTGCCTGGACTAGTGTGGTGGTATGATCGATCATGCTCATTGCAACCTCAAACTCCTGGGCTCAAGTAATCCTCCCACCTCAGCCCACAGCACTACAGGCGTGCACCTCCACAACCTAATGTGTCTATATTTTTGTAGAGACAGGGTCATGTTAGGTTGCTTAGGCTGGTCTCAAACTTGTGGCCTCAAATGATCCTCCCACCTTGCCCGCTGTGGGCACCCCGTCACCACACAAATAAAACCAGCCAGGAAGGGTGGCACCTGTGGCTTAGTGGGTAGGGCGCTGGCTCCATATACCAAGGGTGGCGGGTTCAAACCCGGCCCCAGCCAAATTGCAACAAAAAAATAGCCGGGTGTTGTGGCGGGTGCCTGTAGTTCCAGCTACTCAGGAGGCTGAGGCAAGAGAATCACCTAAGCCCAGGAGTTGGAAGTTGCTGAGAGCTGTGTGACGCCACAGCACTCTGCTGAGGGCAATAAAATGAGACTCAGTCTCTACAAAAAAAAAAAAAAAACAGAAACAAAAACAATTCTTCTGCGGAGCCTGTGGCTCAAAGAAGTAGGTGCTGCCTCCATCAGCCAGAGGTGGCGGGTTCAAACCCAGCCTGCGCCAAAAACTGCAAAAAACAAACAAACAAACAAACAAAAAAACAGCCAGGACCACAAATTAAAGGTACAAATAAGTGCAAGAGGTGGGCTTCCCATATTCCAAGGAGAACCCCAAGCAACCGTTGAAGCATCATACAATGATCACTAAGTGCTGTTTCCCACCTGGCTCAACTCCCACCCTGCTGCACCACAAATGTCCAATGTATAACACCTGCTTGTTAACCAGCAACAAATCTTAACTCATTAACACATGCAGCTGCTTGAGGGCTTGTCTCCAGGCAGCCAAACATCTCCATGAGGGCTAGCAGATTATCCCCCTCCCAGCACCTCCCTCAAGAGCCAATTACCACTTCCACAAGCTTAGTGCATGGTTTCCTACATTTATGCAAGTTACTTCAAAATTCAGGTTAACAAGCCAGGTAGACTGCTTGAGGCTGGTAGTTTGAGACTAGCCTAAGCAAGAATGAGACCCTGTCTCTATTAAAAATAGAAAAATCAGGCTGGGCACAGTGGCTCACACCTGTAAGTCTAACACTCCTGGGAGGCCGAGGCAGGTGGACTGCCTGAGCTCACCAGTTCAATACCAACCTGAGCAACAGCAAGACCCTGTCTCTAAAAATAGCTGGGTTTTGTGGCAGCCACCATGTAGTTTCAGCTACTGGGAAGGCTGACATAAGAGAATCATTTGAGTCTAAGAGTTTGAGGTTACTGTGAGCTATGACACCATAGCACTCTAGTCTGGGTGACAAAGTGAGACTCTGTCTCAAAAAATAAATAAATAAATAGATAAATAAATAAAAATAGAAAAATCAGCCATGGTGGTATGAGCCTATAGTCCCTATAGCTACTTGGGAGGCTAAGGGAAGAGGATCATTTGAGCCCAAGAGTTTGAAGCTGCACTGAGATATGATCACGTCACAAAGTACTTTAAACCAGGCAACAGAAACTTTATTTCAAAATAAATAAATGATAAAATAAAAAATAAAATCCAACTTACATTAAAATATTATTACTAGCCATTACAACTGTCATTTCCCAGGCACCACTGAAGAATTTTAAGCATGAGAGTTACTTTTATAATCATACATATGATCACTTAAAAAAAAAAAAACATTTCTGGCTGGGCCATGGTGGCTCTCATTTATAATCCTAGCACCCTGGAAGGCCGAGGGGGCGGACTGCCCTGAGCTCAGAGGTTCAAGACCAGCACGAGCCAGAGTGAGACCCCATCTCTATCAAAAAAAGCCGGGCATTCTGGCAGGCTCCTGTAGTCCCAGCTACTTGGGAGGCTGAGGCAAGAGAATCACTTAAACCCAAGAGTTGAAGATTGCTGTGAGCTATGACTCCACAGTACTCTATTGAGGGCCACAAAGTAAGGCTCTGTCTCAATAAAAAATAAAAAGAAAGGAAAAAAAAATTTCTCTGATTACTCTCCACCTAAAATAGGCATGAAGTGACAGACAGGGGCTACACCACATTTTTCTCTTACAAAACTGAAATTCTGCTTGTCACAAAGAAAAGACTGAGTATCAATTAAGTGGCATATAGATTAACTACAATTTTTCCTACCTCTAGTCATCTTCAAATGTTACTTGTTTAAAGCAAAAGACTACTTTACAGAGACATGGTGGTATTGTAACTCATAGTTTCTAAGACTACCAGAGAGATTAATGCACTATCACTGAGGATTCAGGAGAACAGAGGAAACAACATCAAACAGGGAATCAAGGAATCTGTGAAGCCCTACCACTCCCTACTCTAGCTGCAGAGCTGATCACAATAAGCTGTCATCACTTGAAATTAAATGACTCTTTCATGGCACTTATGATTTTGTCATTAGTTGCTAATAATGTCTTTCCTACTAAACTGCAAATTCATTTAGTAGAAAAACTGTTTTCTTCAGCTGCCAGCATTACAGGGCCCCAGTTCCTGTCTACAATGAGGTTAATATTCACAGCTACCTCTAAAGTCTGGGATGATGGCTCAGCAACGATAGCTCAGCGGCTAAGGCACCAAACATATACACCGGAGCTGGCGGGTTAAAACCTAGCCAGGGCCTGCCAAACAACAACTATGACAACAAAAAAATAACCAGGCATTGCAGGGGGTGCCTGTAGTCCCAGCTACTTGGTAGGCAAGAGAATCACTTAAGCCCAAGAGTTGGAGGTTGCTGTAAGCTGTGACACCACAGCACTCTATCCAGGGTGACATAGGGAGACTCTGTCTCAAAAAAAAAAAAAAAAAGGACTGGGATGATGGTTTTCAGATAAGCCATGTAAAGTACTTAAACCAATGCCAAGCTATACATGAAGTGCTTGATGAAAGTTAGCTACTATTGGCTCAGTACCCGTAGCACAATGGTTACGGCACCAGCCACCTACACTGAGGGTGGCGGGTTCAAACCCAACTTGGGCCAGCTAAAAACACTGACAACAGCAACAAAAAATAACTGGGTGTTGGAGCTGGCGCCTGTGATCCCAGCTGCTTGAGAAGCTAAGGTAAGAGAATCACTTAAGCCCAAGAGTTTGAGGTTGCCATGAGCTGTGACGCTACAGCACTCTACCAAGGGCAACATGGTGAGACTCTTGTCTCAACAACAACAACAAAAAAGTTAGCTACTACCATTATTATTATGATTATTATTATGTAATTAGTGCCCAGTAATTACTTACTGAATGATTATCAATCTTTGGGGTGAAAACATATTTATCTATAGCTCACTGTCTAAATTTTCCCATGAGGCTCGGCATTCGTAGCTCAGTGGTTAGGGCGCCAGCCACATACACAGGAGCTGGAGGGTTCGAACCTGGCCCCGGCCTGCCAAACAACTATGACAACTACAACAAAAAAATAGCCAGGGGCCTGCAGTCCCAGCTATTTGGGAAACTGAGGAAAGAGAATCACTTAAGCCCAAGAGTGTGAGGTTGCTGTAAACTATGATGCGACAGCACTTTAGTGAGACTCTGTCTCAATAAAAAAGAAAATAAAAAATAAATCTTCCCATGAATACTCTGGAATTTGAAAATACACTCCATAACCAGTATTCCTACCCCTTCACCCCAGTGAGAAGGCAAGTTAATGAATAAATAACAAACCTTTTTTTCCCTCTTTTTTAGAGACAGTCTTATTCTGTCCACCAGACTCCTGATGGCATCCTCCTGCCTCAGGCCTTAGGAGTAGCTGGGACTACAAGCCTGAGCCACCAACCCCCTCAACAATGGTAATCTGGTGGGGGAGGAGAAAAGAAGTCCAGCCTCAACCTCCCAAAGTGCTGGGATTACAGGTGTGAGCCACAGCATCTGGCCAAGAAGCATACTCTGACATAGATAGGTGTAAAGTTTTTTGTTTGTTTGTTTTAAGTAAAAGGATCAAATCATTCAAGGAAAACATCTGCTGAAACACACAAGGGGAGACAGGGCATAACTAACAAAATCCTTCTGCAAAGTTAGTATTTTTAAGAAATACGTTTAGACTTCAAGAGCACCATGAACCCTAAAACTTCTAAATACTCAAGCGGTCAAACTTTGCAGGCCTTTTTCTCCAGAAGTAAAATCAGGGTATGAACCTACATATGCCCTCTGTCCAGTGTTCACAGATGTCTCTGAAAGGCAAAACTCAAAGGCAGGCTCAGGAAAGGAGGAAACGCAAGGAAACAGTGTGGACTTAAGTGATGGTGTAGGGGGTGGAAGGGTAATGCAGGGGTCCAAATTCTCCTAGGAGTTCCATTCAGACGTGACCTTGGACATGTCACATCCCCTTTCTGGGAGAAGGGCCACACCGGGAAAGCGAGGGAATGAGACCAAGTATTTCCTCACTTTCTTTGTGATAGTTTGAGTTTGTGTTTTAAAAGAGGGAGGGCGGCGCCTGTGGCTCAAAGGAGTAGGGCGCCGGCCCCACATGCCAGAGGTGGTGGGTTCAAACCCAGCCCGGCCAAAAACTGCAAAATAAATAAATAAATAAAAATAAATAAAAGAGGACCATGTGGTCGAAAGGCTGGAGGGACCCCACAATTCAAAACCAGCTCATCGGATCTGTCTCCATAGCGAGTCTCTCCGAGCCAGCCTCCCGACGCTAAACACTCAACTGTGGTGATGGAGGCAGACACACCTTCCCCCAGAGAAAGAGTCTGCGAGGTGTCACTTGGCTAAGCCCAGCGGCACCCTATTCGGGGCTCCGGGCCCGTCACCTACCGCCTACGCAGCCCCGCGGCAGCAGCAGCCGCTCCACAGCGCCTCCAGGCCGCGGCCGCAGCCGCAGCCGCAGCCGCAGCCGCCGCCATCTTAGCCCGAGAATGAGCAGGCGTGTCCACGGAGGCTCCTGGGAAGCCCTGCGCAGGCGCAGGCTGGGTGAGAGATGAGCGTACACTGGATAGAGCGCACCCTACCGGCAATGGGCGGTGCTGCTGCGGATTAGCGCCTTGGCCTTTTCAACCACTGCCTACCCTCTGCGTCAGCTTTAGCGGGAGACTGCGGAGGGAAAAAGACTGCGCGGTGTTTTGCGCAAGCGCCCTGGGAAAGGCACGCAGCATCCTGAACGCATGTGCAGAACTGTACATAGTTTCTCCTTGCTGGGTTCTTCTGTGGCGGTGATCCTCCAGTTGGGATGCTGTTCAGCATCTTTAAATCTGCTCCGTGGGACTCTCCTCGCCCTCCAATCTGCTCCGTGGGACTCTCCTCGCCCGCCAGTCCAACTCAGTGACTGCCCAAAGAGGCTCCCTGGAGCATCCCCTCTGACGGGTTATCGCCTGTTTCCTTCCCTTTATCCCCTGTGGCTGATGTGGACCTGTGTCTAATCCTTTTCTATAAACTGTGCTAGTGGGCTCACCCGCCACTTGGTCATCTTGGACCAACTCGGGCAGAGGACGCACCTAGTGCGCTGCTGCCCTTCTGTAGATAAACGTGAATATTGACAATTTTTCAAAGTACAAAAGCCCATTGAGGTTCTTTTCCAGGACCTTCCTGGGGTATTCTCTAGGACCGTTTTCTCTAGGCAACAGTTGTTGGAGTGTGGACTGGGGGCAAGAAAAGCAAGTAAACATATTAGAAATATAGATCCCCTGGCCCCACCTTAGACTTAGACTCTCCATAGATGGGTAGTAATAATCTGATTTAACAAGCCCTCCAAGGTGATTCTGATGGCAAGTTAAATTTGAGAACTACTGCTATGGAAGGTAGACACGGTACTGGTTGCAAAATGGAAACAACACACATGTTGTACAGTTTGAGGTCACACCCAAGATAACCCAGATAGTTTCTGGGACCCGGGGACAAACTAACCCGGTGGGTGGGGTTTAGGCCTGCAGCTGGCCTGGGGCTAGACACAGCAGGCTGTGCCACCTCTGGTGCAGTTTTGCCTCCCAAAGCAATGCGTTTTCTTCCCAACCACTGTCTCTTTGCCCACCCATTCTAGATCTCAAGGCTCCCCTTTCCCCTTACTCTCTTCTTGACCTTGAACCAAATATGACATGTGGCTCTTTCACCCAGGAACATGCCCTGATTAGAGAGCAGTCTTACTGGCTTCAACTTCTCCCTCTTATAAATTCCTTCGCATTAAAAGAATCCTGCCTTGCCCCAAGTCCTTTTCCACCCTCTCTTCTCTTCAGAGCTAAGTGGTTTAAAAATGAGTTGTCTACCGTCTTAGTCTCTAGTTTTTCATTTCCCATTCTTCAAACCACTGAAACCAGGCCTCTGTCTCCCACCAATGCTTCTGTCCCCCACCATAGAGGGTGTGGGTGCCCTTAGTACCCACACCCTCTATGTTGCTAACCTGAAGGAGCTACCTCAGTTCTAATCTTTCATGACCTCTGAAACATCAGAAGCTGAGGATCCCTCCCTTTAATAATCTCATTTCTTGGCATCCTGGGTACCATAGATACCTTTTTGCCTGCCAGCTTTCTGGTTGCTCCTTCCCAGTCTCCCTTGTAGAGTTTCATCTGTCCACCCCTTAATGTTGGTGCTTATGGGGACCTCATTCCAGGCCTTCTTCTCTTCCTTTTCTTTTGTGATATAAATTGGCAAATGTTATTGTAGGGAGTGTTAGCTTTTCTGTCAGCTGCCAAAAACTCTCTCTCTCTCTTTTTTTTTTTTTTTTGGCCAGTTATTGATCACTTACATTAAGTGAAAACAAAACAGATTAGAAACAATAGGTATAGTATGATCTGATTTATGTAAAATTGTGTGTGTGCACACATACGTCTATATACGTGCACAGATGTCTGAAGGCAGATTGCCATCCTCTTCTCTCCAACCCCTCCCCCAGCTGTTTTTGGTTTCTTAAGTATAATAAATTATTTTCCACTTTAGGGCCTTTCTATAAGTTGTTCTCCTTCAGGGAGTGCCTTTCCCTTTTTAACTTAGATCCATTTCCCCAGGTCTGAACCTAAAGTATCCTTTCCTCAGTTAGGCCTTCCCTCTCATTTCCTTCCACCCCATCTAAATTGTCCCTTCTGTTATTCTCTCTCAAAACACCCTTACCTTTTCCTTCATAGCACATTATCACAAATTGAAATTATGAATTTAAGTATTGATTAATGATCCTTTCCCCTGCTATATGCTAAGCTTTATAAGAGACACGGCAGTCTCTTTAGGTTTGTATCCCTGCACCTAGTATGTACCTGGTCCATAGTAGGTGCTTGAAAAGTATTTGTTGAGTGAGTGAATAGAGTCGCCTCAAACTTTGTCAAATCCAGTACATTCATTCAATCCTGTGTGATGGTTGTGTGGACAAGGCAGGAAGGAAAGTGTGGCTAGTCCAGTTTAACCCTTACCTGGTGCGCCAAGGTCAGGTGCAGCATTTTATGGAAAGGACTATAACCAGTGGCATGTGAAACTAGGGACAGCAGACAGACAACCCAGGAACTTTCCCTTCTTTCCCAAATACATTAGAGGAAGGGTAACTCTTCAGGAAAAAGAAAAACTACTGCTTGAAATATTAACAGCTCTATTTATTTATACCCCCTTCTTTCTCTGCACATGCTCACACACATACACATACCCCTACATAGTTATACATTCACAATGATAAGTGATAGATAACTGGTATTTTCCCTATTACCATTTTAGCAAAAGTGACTATGTTTTAATTGTTAGGAAGGAAGATTCTCAGACCACGTGACATGGACCAAGAAGTCACATACTCATACACCCACTCATTCCTTCCTTCATTCATTCAATAGACGTTTACCAAGTGCTTTCTCAGTGCTAGGCACTGTGTTTGTATTGAAGATTGAGGCAGACGATGCTAGATACTTTCCAATATCTACTTACCCCTTTTTCCTTATTTGTGAACAGTGATTTTGTTCAGAAAATGAGTCCAATAAAAGAAAAAAAAATTCCCAATCTCACTTGGAACTAGCCAGTGGTCTTGTGGCCTAGTTCCATCCAGGGAGACAAACGTGGAAGTCTACCAGGATTGTGAGAAAGTTTTGCTTTCTAGCCCTAGGAGCTGGCCCACCCTCCCTGCTAGTAGAGGGGTAGGAATGCTGCAGCATGGCAGCCATGCTTCAACCATGACATCCTTGAGGCAATGAACCAACAACCACCAGCACCCCACCTCATCCAGACATCTTGTTGCACGAGAAAAAAAAAAAATTCAAATATGCTTATACCACTGTTTCATCAGGTTTTCTGTCATTTACAGATGATCAAAATCCTCGGAAGAGGGATATAAAGACGACCAGAACAATTCCTGGTTTCTGAGAGCTCTTAGAGAAGAGATAAATCAACAAAGTACCAGGGGACAAAGGGCAACACAGGGTTATGTAGACCAGTGGCAGTGGGAGAAGTGAGCAATAATTTTGGGCTGAAAGGAGGGCCCAAGGAAGGCTTTGGATAAAAGGAAATTCCTTTCCTGAGTGTTTAAAGAAAAATAAAAGCTTCAGATGGTCTCAATAGTGATGTCAGCACTGGTGTTAACTTCTATTTCTGCCACTTCATGGCCTCACTAGCTGGTAAATATCATATAGGTGTGCCACTTTTATGTTCTTGATATCAATCCCAGGGCCTGGCATTTAAGAGATGCTCAAGATGCACTTGCTAAATTAAGACCTCTCTAAAGTTCCATAGACCTAGTCACTTTCTAACATACATATTTCATTTCATTATTATGCTAATTATTTGTCATCAGTTCCCCCCCTCTACCATGTATCCCCCACAGAGTCAGGGATCTTTGCTTATATTTGTAACCAATTCATCTCTTGTGCCTAGAACAGTGTCTGGCATGCTGTAAGTGCTCTATGCTGAATGAAGGAGCCATAACTTTAATGAGATAATTTTTCCTAACCTATCTAATGTGAGCAACGGTACTACTGAAAATTGTTGAGTGGGCTAGAGAAAATGCATTTGAAATGCCTTGGACTGAGCTTATCATATAGGTAGCTATAATAGCATGTTGCCTTCTCCTCTTGAAAACCCTTTTTTTTTTCTTTAAGTTTCAGATTAATATGAGGGTACAAATAATTAGGTTACAGTGTTTGCATTTGTTAGGTGAGGTCTTCATTGTACTGGTTCCCCTCATCCAGGAGGTATGCCATATATCCTTACATTGTGCCCATTAGGTGGGAGCACACCAATTCCCCTCTTCTTCCTCCATCCCTCCTCCCCCCAACTTGAATTAAATTTAGTATTTCTATTGCATGGGCATGTATTAGTTTGTCTACTGGCTTCATATTAGTATTGAGTACATTGGATACTTGATTTTCCATTCTTGTGACACTTTACTAACAAGAATGTTCTCCAACTCTATCCAGGTTAATACAAAAGATGTAAAGTCTATTTTTTTTTACATCTGAATAATATTCCACAATATGCATATACCACATTTTATTAATCCATTTATGGGTTGATGGGCATGTGAGTTTATTCCATATCTTGCCAATTGTAAACTGAGCTGTGCAGTATAGTGCAAATGTCCTTATGATTAAATTATTTTTTTTTTCTTCTGGGTAGATAGGTAGTAATGGGATTGTGGGGTCAAATGGAAGATCTATTTTGAGTTCTTTGAGGATTCTCCATCCTTCTTTCCAAAGAGGCTATATTAGTTTGCAATCCCACCTCCTGTCAAACTTTGAGATCTATTTCTGACACATCTATAGGGGATGCCATCTGAGGTCAGTAGACTAATCTGTGTGGTTCCAAGAAACAAGACAGATTTGAGCATATCTGGAAGCCTGCTGTGGCAGGTCCAGCAGATAGATTTTTTTTTTTTTAGATGGAGCCTCAAGCTATCCCCCTGGGTAGAGTGCCATGGCATCACAGCTCATAGCAACCTCCAACTCCTGGGCTCAAGCGAGTCTCCTGCCTCAGCCTCCCAAGTAGCTGGGACCACAGGCGCCCG